>VZTO01015382.1:109728-133677 GCA_013400615.1 Syrrhaptes paradoxus
GGTGTCAAATGCTTTTCTGAAATCAAGATAGACCACATCTACTGCTTTGCCATCATCTATCCACCTGGAAATGTCCTCATAAAAGGCTATCAGGTTGGTCAAGCATGACTTCCCCTTGGTGAAGCCATGTTGACTGCCTCTAATGACCTTCTTATCCCTGATATGCCTAGAGAGAGCATCGAGAATAAGTTGTTACATAGAGTCTCCTCTCCTTACCAGTAACAGTAGATACTATCTGATATTCAAAAACAGAGTTGTTTCGGTTGCCCTTGCCTCAGCACATCAATCACAAAGCGTATTCCAGTTCTCTGGACAAATGTGACATTCAGAAATAAGTTTTTAAACTTCCATATTGAAACCTTGCCCTTGAAAAACTATCATGCAATAATCTCTAAAGATCTGCTGTTTTCAGGAACACACATGCCAGATAGGTTGTCTACTAGATGTGCAAACATTTGGATGACAAAATAAATATTTATTTCCTGCATAGCCCAGCAAAACCCTTAATAGAACTTCAATATGTGAATGCCCCTAACAGATCTGTTTCATACTGTGCCATTTAATACGCAACTGAAGGTGACTACTGAATGTAAAGATATGCATAATGATTTATTTCCGTTTCCTTAGTAACATTTTAAATTGAGACTATACTATGAAATAATATGAAAATCAGACTTATCAGATAATATCAGAGGCAGTTCACAGTGCAGGAAGTAAAGAAAAAGGAGAATTTGTGGTTCATAAAGGAACTGACTTGCAGTTAACAACTTCATCCAAATCCGGCAAAAAAAAAAAAAAAAGCTTCAATACAAGGTATCATGTTTGTGTTTGCCTCATTTCTTAACATATATTTCACTGCTGAAAATAGTAGAATGGTAACAACATTTTGATCCTTAGCAATGCTCTCTTTTCTACACCCAATACTCGTCTTAAACTAGTTCTAATTACATTTCATCCTTTGTTTGTTCCCGTGTTGTTAGTACTGCAATAGCCTTAGTCTCTTCAGTGAAACACACCATGAATCCTCTCCTATCTATTTTCTTTCCTTAAAGATCAGTTGATGAATTGCCTCCTTCTGTAACTGTAAAATAACACTTCATCCTGAGTTTTCTTTTCATATGAGCTTATTTAGAAATTTGCTAGCACTAGCAACGTGATCAAATCTTCAGGAAGACATCTAGTTCTGCAAGCATCTAGCAGATCTGCGTGCATGTGTAAGCTACATTTTTGCTTACTAGAAGGCAAACGAAGTCTGCTGCTTTCAGCAACTTTAGGAAGCTTCCCAGGTAGGAGTACCACAATAAACAATATTCCCCACCTCTGATCAGCACAAGTGACATTATGGAATTCTCTATACCGCCATCCTTGAATTCTTCTCCAAGCTCTCATGAAATGATCCCTCTCTGTACTGCAGTTGGGAGCAAACATCACTGCTCTTGTTCCCGTGACTGAGGAGAAAGTCACCATGCTGCTCCCACTTTCAACCCAGTCCCCATTCATATTACAATCAATTTAAAACTGCTTTTCATTTCCAGGATCCTTGCATAGCTTACCCCAAGATCTCCCACAAATCTCATCACCTGTTCCACTGCATTTACAGCATTATCTTGGAGCAATCCAACAACAATTCCCTATGTAACAGACCTATGCCTACGAGACATCAATTAGCTATCTCGCAAAGCATTCTTATTTTAAAATATACCTTTTCCCTTTTCGATTTGTTTTCCCTGATTTCTTTGATTTATACTGGAGAATCTTCTGTTAGCATACTGTTCATGGACTACTTTGTGTAGTATTCTTGCATTTTATAAATAATATGGTCAACATTTAAAAAAAATACAACCTTAAATCAGACCTTTAGATTGATATGCAACAACATGGTCTTTAGTTAGTTTAGTAGAATTGGGGTTCTGCTCAGGGATGGAAGAAAAATAAAAGATCAAGTTTTCAAAATAAAACCCCTTAGTTCCCGACGTTTCCCTTCTAGTTATTTTCCACATTAAAAACTACAACTACAATGATGTCTTAACTCTAAGTTTTTCCAGGTTCATTTTTGATCAATTATTACAGCAGTACAAACACTGTATTAGTTTATACTTAGGCGGAAATGAAGAAGGAGAAATGCAATTCCTTATCATTAAAAAACAAAACCAGATGTTTGCTCAAAAGCAGCCTGGCAGCAGCAAAAGCATACAGAAAAACCTGAAATTTTCTTAGGAAACAAATGGAGGACAAATACTGGAGAATCACTTTTCTAAACATGCCTTTTTAATCTTGTTTTACATACATTGCATATATTTTTCTTAAGCATTTCTTTATGTTAATTACTACATGAAGATACACTTTTATTGGCTACATAGATCATTTTCATCAAACTAACTTCATCATTTAAATTTACATGGTTCCACTACTGTTACACCTCAGCTTTGTACTTCAGTATACACAAAAATAATTCTAACAAAAACACCAAACATTTGAACTAAGCAAAACTATCACGCCTTTATTTCCTTTCTAATGGCCACACATGGTCATGACAATCCTCCAGGTAACAGAGTAACTGCTGTATATAAGCATACCTGCAATGTAACGCACCTATGCCCAGCAACTTCTAAAGCTTAATTTTTCCCTGCCCACTCTGCGGCAACATTAAACCACCTCCACAGGGTCAACTGCAGGTAATGATGATGACAATGACCCCCTAGAGCTGCATTTACTAAGTTTTTATAATTTGAACCCTATTTCAAATCATGAGAGGGAATCTTTGACCTGATACAGGAGCCCCGTGATTCTCTCCAATGCCTGGCAACTTGGTTAAGTCTTTAAGTTCTTAAAAATTAATTATTTTAATTCCATGACTGTGCCCCAACTTAGTTTCATTTTATTCCTGTTTCATCTCTCAATTATCATACATACACTTGGTATATACCAGCAATGCTGATGCTCTTATTTCCTGCATTCTGTGATATAATGTGTTTGGGGTCACTACACATCCATACATTTGAATAACAAGAAGTTGAAGAGAAAGACAGAACTTCAACAGATTTTCATGTCATTTTATTAATTTTCATTCTGCTTCAACTGGAAGACCAGGAAATCCTTTATGAATTATTTTGAACTATTTTGTGCTAACTTTTCTCCCCAGGCATTCTACATATTGACAAGGCTGCCTAAAATCTTTACCGTGGAAACTTCTGTCTCCCTCAGTAAGATTACACACGTGACAAAAGACTTCGAATTGAGCCTTAGCTACTGCTAAGGTGTACAATACATTTCCCTGGAAATTCCTGCAATGTTTGTAAGTTTGAGGTCTCATCTCAAGCAATATTAATCAAACATGTTCTCATGTATTTTAAAAAGTTACGATGGTTTTGCCCAAAACATGGGCTAAGCTAAAAATCAGTTTTAATTATAGCCTTTGTATATCATTAAGGACAAGGAGAACTGCATTCTTCCTAATGTAAAGACAAAATAAATGTGGGAGGCATGCAAGAGAAATATTTCCTAAATACTGGGGTTTTAAATGCCTACAATTGTTGTGATAGCTCTGGAGTTTACAAGTGGTTTTGGCTAGGGGTGTGGGGTTGAACCAAAGCAAGGATGACTCTTGGCAGCTCTGAGGGTGCCATCTTCTCTCAACGGATTGATCCAGAAGGTCCCTGTACCTGCTGGGAAGCTGTAAGCTTCTGTCAGTCATACAGACAGGTTTTCCAACATGCTGCACACAATGTACTATGCAGTTCAGACAAAACAAGAATGTCTGAAAGAGTTTTACAGAGGGAATGTACAGCTTGGAATAAACAGAGAATTGAAAATAAAACTGAACTTAATCTGCCTTCTTCAAAGTTAAAAGTGATTAGAATGGAGCCGGCTGGGATTTATAGACTTCATGGGCCATGGGAGGGACTTCCAAAACACAGAGGTGATAGATGAACATGTTTTTTCAGACATGCAGTGACAAAAATGCAACATGGTTTCAGGGCTCTTATAACAACAGGAAGAAAAGAAAAGGAAAGCAAAAAGTTCTAATTTTAGTCTCTGCCAGTCATACACATTGCAGTTTAATTGCCGTGTATTTAGGACACTCACCTCAAATGCACCTTCAGCAGAGCACAAAGCTGATAAATACTGGTAAGTTCTCAGTAAACACACGACACAGACACATGAACCACTCAGACCATTTAAACTTTAGCTTTGAAAACTGGTCAAACCCATTCTGCTCAATTCAGAACTAGAATCTGAACTGGGATTTCCCATGACCAGTACCGCAACACTTGCCACTCCAGCACACATGTTTCTCAGAGAATTGCATATCCGGTAGGACCATCCCACTGTGTACAAAATACTTAAATACTGGGAGCAATAAGATGTTGCTAACTTCTTGTTTGGGACAATCTACTACGTGAAGGACATCTCAGTTCTAGGGTTAAAATCTCCTCAAAGCAGGAAAACAAACTCATCTTCAATTTAATCTCACTTCCGGGCAGAAGGTGAGAAAACATCATTACCATTGGTGATTCTAGCTCCTCCCAAGCAGAAAATATCTCCAGATAAACTATTCAACATACAACTCATTAATGAATTCGATTTGATCACATCTGTGTTTCAGTGAATACCACATCTATCATTTTCTGTCTTACTGCTTCACATTTCACTGCTGATCTTACCTAAAAGCAAGTTTAAGAAATATTGCAAGATCCAAGTTTGCAGGCGTTTTGAATTAGTACCGTATTTCTGCATGCTTAGGACACTTGCTCAAGCAGGCTTAGCCTTGATCAACTCTGTATGCTCGTACAATCCAGCTAATAAAAAACAGAACACTGCTTTTTGTTCTACATCATGTTTTGAAGATTTTAAAACAGCTTATGTATGACAAAGTTGTTACATAAACATTTATTTTTTAAAAAGGGAGAAGATTTATTATGCATATGCATTTAAAGAGTTACTTTTACAATATATTCCACTTTCTTTGCTGGTTCCCAAAGTTAAACTTTCAAGGAGACTCTAGGGGAATTCTTTCTCTAGAAGCAAGAGGGCATGCCCTTAATTACATGGGTTCTGCAGGAAAACAGAAGGCACCATTACAGTTGTATTTTAGTCATCTGAGATGCAGAGTAGAGTCTATAGTATCAGGCTATTCGCACACACACATGTTCCCTATCCAAATATAGCAAGATTGCTTACCCCCTTGCTTCAGCCCTCCAGCTTACTCACCTGTGGTAACACATTCCCACCTCTTTCAAGTAGAGCACACCCAGCTTCCAAGCAGGAAAGCTAATCTATGTGAGGCTGGCTGCACATGCAAAAGAACTAATTTATTCCGTATACTTTTAGATTTGCTTCTCTGGCAATTATAATATGCAAAGCTCTCTTAAGAAAATTAGCAAGAAGGACATCACCAGGTTTCTACAGTAATTATTTAAAACTTATCCTAGCAGTTTACATAGCTTTAGGACAGATTCCTGATACGCAATTCAACATGTTCATTTTTTAAAAGTAAGTTATGAAACTAAAATAATACTTTCTAGTAAGTTTTGAGAAGCTTTACAGTATTTTTAAAGGAACACAAAATTATTTGACCACAACGGCAAAGGCAGCGGCCAGAGAGGGCTTAAGGTAGAAAACCGATATAGAAACAGATTATTCCAGTTCTATTAAGTCACATGCTTGTTTTGTTGAATCAGAACAATGTTAGACTAATATTAAAATTTCAACTTAACATTACACATATTTTTCCTTTTCAGAAGAACTTCTTTTAGTAGCTCTTCTTCTAGAAAACGACTGTTTGTTCGACCAGCAGCCTATTATTAAAAAATAAAAATAAATATAAAGATTCTTTCTTGCGCCTTTGCGGTATCTCTGGGAGGCTCTCCTCAGGCGCTCCGTGCAGCCTGGCCGCAGGCCGGGACAGCCAGGCCTCCCCGGGCCCACCGCCGCGGTCAGCCTGCGCCACACGGCCCGGGCGCGGGGAACGAGACCGGCCCCCAGCCTGCTCCGAGTGTTTGGGTTCGCTTTGCGGAGAGGCGCCGTTTTTCTAATTTAATCCCAGGAGGAAACTCTGCTTCTCGCCTGCCTGCAGCTGAGAGGGTGAACGAAGCTCACAAGGGCACGATACGGCAGCTGGCAGGCTCAGCCCCTTGACGCCCGGGCGGCAATGGCAGCAGGCCGCCATCTTAACTGTGGGCGTCCCTCAGCGCGGCACGGGGCCGCCATGTCTGCTGAGGGCGGCTGCCTGCGGCGGCGCTGCCGCTGGGGAACGGGCTGCCCGCCCCCCCGCCTCCGCGGTGTGCGCCCCACCGGTACCGGCCCGGGAGCGTATGCAGGGCGCTGCGCCGGGCTGCCGCGGGGCGCTGTGCGGACGGGGCGCTGCAGGTGGGCTGCGAGGGGGCGCGGGAGCGGGCGGGCAGCGCGTGGGGGCGGGCCGAGGCAGGGCGGTACCCGGCAGGGCTCGGTCTCCGGCTCGGGCGAGCCCGCGGCGAGCTGCGCCTGTGTGAGCTCCTCCCGTGGCCCTAACGGGGGGAGAGCGTTGTTGGCGGTTGAAATAAAAACTCGACAGGCCGCGCTTATGGGATCCTCAGTGAAAATCGAGACGTTTCTGCCCCGCCTCGGGCTGTAGTAGGCAGACAGCGCGGGCTGGGTGTTCACCCGCTGCGGCCCTGGTAAGGGGGCCCGGGGAGCAAGGGCCGCTCTGGGGCTGCGGGAGGGGGAGGGCCCGGGGTGGCAGCGCCCGGGGCTGCGGGGGGGCTCTGCCCGAAGGGGTTGAGGTAGGATGGGGGAAAGGCTGTTGGATTTTTCTTTTGCAGCCTCCAGAAATAGCTGGCCCCGAGAAGTGGTTTTCACGTGGAGAGTTTCCTTGGTGAGGTGCCCTAGATTTTGGTGGCAGATGAGGCTGCTTCTCCTTTGCCTTTTTCTGGAAACCAAAACATGATTGCTGTCACGGAAGACATGTAGCAACACTTTTTTTTGGTCCTTGGAGGCTGTGAGCTGTAACAAAAACCACTGTTGGCTGGCGGGTTTGAATGCCTTGTTTTCCTGCATGAAGTACAAAGTTTTGCAAGAGGTCAGAGGTTTGAAATCCAGTCAGCAGAGCTGGTTAAGCTGTTAACTGGGCTCACATCAGCCCCTCTTCTTTCTCTCTGGTTATATTGCTGTTCTGGGACAATGGGGCTACCCATCTAACATGAAGAGCAGTCAGCAGGATCAAAGTTACTCAGATACTTGTTTCTGTGGAACTTGTAATATCCCCAGAGAGAGTTCATGCTGAATCATCAGATTGTACAGTAATTGAGGCTGGAAGGGGCCTTCAGAGGCCACCAGGCCCAGCCCCTGCTCAAAGCAAGGCTGACCTCAAAGTTGCACCAAGTTGCTTGAGGCCTCCTCTGGTTCAAACTTGAATTAGGAGCTCCTTCATCTGAGTACTCAGCTTCCTGAAAGGTAAAATGGTTGCAGTCAAACTGATAATATCTGTTAACTAACCTCCATGGCTCTCTTCATGTGAAAGGGAGCATATCCTCAAGGCTCTTCTTTCCAAAATAGGCTAATTACGAGTAACCTGTGTGCACATCTGAAAGCCTTGGAAGGAATTTGGCAGGATGAAGCCTGTCATTGTGGTGCATGGTGGAGCTGGACGCATCTTTAAAGAACGAGAAGAGGGAAGTCGTGCTGGTGTTGTCAGAGCTGCACTGCAAGGTTATGGTATCCTGAAACAGGGAGGCAGTGCCTTGGATGCAGTTGAGGAGGCAGTACGATCAATGGAAGATGATCCTCATTTTAACGCAGGTAATTTTTCAAGAATTAAGTGGTTTAGAATCCTTATGTATTTTAAGTGTTTTACCCTGATGCTTCTGAAAATGCTGGCTTGCATTTTCTTTGAATTATGCACATTGCAATGGCGTAAATACTGGTGTCACAAAATAGTTTCTTTCTCTGTATAGTAAAATAACATGGTGTGTACGGTAGTTTCTCATGAGTACACTGAGGCAGATGAGGTACTTTTTTCTCATTTTTCAGTGTTTTGTAACTGGCATTTCATTCTTGTGTTGCCTTATTATATTTCTGTAGGTCTTCTCCCGTTACTGTGCTGCATATTCTGTTTGAAGACGTGGACTCCTTAATGGAAGAAATGTTTAGTTAATGTTAAAGTTTAAGGCACTTAAATGTAGCTTGCAGCAATGTTTAAGTCTTAACACTTGACCTTTACCTATTGCTAGAGAAATACTGTTCTTGGGGATTTTAGGTGTTTTTCTCTTAATTAATGATTTGAGTGAGTGTTCTGGTAAATAATATTACAGAATGAATGCAGTATTGGTATATGAGTGAGTCATTAATTTAGACAGTGAGGCTTCATAACTGGAGTTTCTAATGATTAATGTTAGTTAATGTTAAGTCAATAGTTGAATATTTTTCTCCTCTTCATATGACCTCAAATGTATTGTTTTGATGAATGTCGGTTAAAATATTTCCTCACCCCCACTAAGGTATGTCAGGAATGAACACGGACAGAAAGACCTGTCAATGTTCAGTGGTTTAGATAACATAGCTATTAGTTATGTGCACACTTAGTTTGCAGAGGTTCTCTTGTTCCTTCTCACCTTGTAATTAAGAGCAAGGAACAGCTTTTACTTCATATGAAACTTTCAGTGTTTTGTTACTGACTTGGGTTGAATATCTTGATTTTTAGAGGATTCAAGCTGAAATAATGAAGCAGACTAGGAAGTGTGGTGTGTACTATTACATAGTTAACATCAGAGTGGCATTCTCTCATTTAACTTTTCCTTAACTGGTCTTAAGCCTTAATCCCTTGTTCAAGTTTGACTATGCTCGTTTAAATGGCAAGTAGTCTGGTTGTTAGCTACAGATATTCCTAATTGTGTTAACACTCATTAGATACAGCTGCTCTCAGTAGTGGGCAAAAATGAGCTGAAAGCTGTATGAAGAGGGCTGTGATTGGAGTGGCTGTTTAAAACTCACCATGTGGTATTTGTACAGAAAAATCAGGTTTACTGTAATATTTTCTAGGAAAACACAGACATTGCGAAGACAACAATAAAGATTGGGAAGAATGGGCGTAATGATCCAGTTATGTCCTTTTTTGAACGATAGGGTTTAGCTATGCTGTGTAGATACATCTTGATGTAGGCTTGGCGGAGGGGTTCAGAAGCTATACTGTTGTCTAAACCTGCTTTGTTAGTGACTTGGGCAGCATAATGAAGCCATCGGGTTCTGCTTGTGATGAGGAAGTGGCCTTGGTTATGTCTCCTTCATGGGATGTCGCTGACTAACAGTACTAACTAGGTTGGTGTGGATACTCCAGATATGATTCTATATAAGAACTGTCGTTATAGTAATCTTTGCACACTCTTTGCGCCTCAGCCTTTGCAGGACAGAGGCCAGATCTATCTGTAGATAGAAGGAATTGAAGTACTGCTCTTGGCACCTTTGCTGTGATGTGGCCGATGTCAGACATGTTTGTTATTTGTGTCCCCTTAGATTTTCTATCTTCTGTTGTGTCTCTTTTTTTTTTTCCCCTGCTCTTTGCTTCACAAGTGAGCCAAGCTTTTTTTTTTTTTCTTTTCAGTGCTGCTGCCAGTGGATACCATGGCCTCAGAGGCAGGTAGTCCCTAACCATCATGCTGGAATGCAGGTGAAAAGGCAGTCTGTAACTGCAGAAGGAAGGATTCGTCCTACCTCAGATAACCTGAAGTTTAGTATCTAGCCTTGCCATAGTGTACAGGCTTTCATGGTGGTCAGTGGGATGAGAAAGGGTGGCTGTACAGCTCTAAGAAAACAAAGATGACTTACTCCTTGTGCTAGCATAAAGGAGAAGCTGGAAGGATTTTGTTAACACGAGTGGCACAGATCTGTGTAGTCTAGAAATCAGCACATTGTGAATGATGCAGGGCTAAACTCTGGAATAGTTTATGCAGACAGAGAGGGGCAAAAAATAACATTTTGGGAGCAGAGTTCAGGCATGTCTGTGTATGGCAGGGGGAGTTTTGGAGATTACAGGAGGAGGATTACAGGATTTTGTTGCCTCCTATAACAGGGGATTTAACTTCATATATTCAGGTCTGAAGTACATTGGTGTAAAAGTCTTATGTCAACAATTACTAACAGTGGTTTATGACCTGCTTTAATGTTGGTTTAATAGAAATTTTTAAAAAATTGTTTAGCTGTGTACAATGCTCAGTGTTTCTACCTGAGCTACTGTGTAAGTCTGCTGTGTTTTGTTTGGTGCTTTTTTTACTTCTTTTTAAGTTTAGTCTTTCCATTCTTATTAGCAAGGCTTGTGCACTTGATGACTTAAAAAATGAGACAGTGCAAATAGTCTTTTTTTAAAAAATAATACCAATAACTATATCATGGGGGAATAATCAGTTGTATCTCATTAATTTTTTGTTTAGGTTAGTGATAGCACCAATAATTATAGAAGAATTTAACTACTCAAGATTTTATTAATTTTATTTCTTTTTTTAATTCCTTCATCTATTATTTTTATTTGGTAATGAAGAAATGTTTTTTTAAGGTTTTGTTACACTAGTAAGTGGATGCTTTTATTCTGCTTCATCAGTTTTGGCAGTTTCTGGGAATGCTGTGATGTTAATCTGTTGATAAGATTGAACACTACACTTTTGTTGGGTAATGTTGTATCCTCCTTTGGAAGAACTGTAAAGGTAGAATAGTTTTATGTGGACTTGAAGTGATCTGGGGGTTAAAGAATTCTGTTAATGATTGCTGGTTGTTTTAACTTAGTATACTTAACCTAGTATATAATTTTGTATGTAATTGGAAGTGTGTTTTTTGTCTTATGAAAATAAAACTCAGTTTTAAAGTAGACATTGTACCCTGTGAGACTTCTGTTAATGGTTGGATTTTGTGGTTATACTCAGCTGTGTTTCTGCTCTTTTGTTTGTATTCAGGAGATACTTTCAGTAAGTCAGGCAACAAACTGGGAAAGAGAAAGTTTGCTTGATGAGATCTAATAATTGAATCACCTGATTGTTAGCTCATAATGACTCTCTTTTTTTCCCCTTTCCTTCCTAATTTTTCTTTTAATTTTTTTTTTTTGGTCTTTAGGTTGTGGATCAGTTCTAAATGAAAAAGGTGAAGTAGAAATGGATGCCATTATCATGGATGGAAAAAATTTAGACTCTGGAGCAGTATCCGCAGTTAAATGTATAGCAAACCCAATAAAACTTGCTCGACTTGTCATGGAAAAGGTATGCTGAATACGTACTTGAGTATGAAGCCTTTTTTCCCCTTAGAACTTCATCCAGTATATTGGTACTCCTCAGTGCAGTGCTTTAAGGCAGGAAAGAAGGGAGAAATAGATGGAATAGTATAGTTTCCAAATACTACTTGGAAACTATGTTCATGACCATGAAGGACTTTTATTTTAAGGGGTTTTGAGAGGTATTTATTAAAAATAGCATTCTAAGGAAGCATAAGTTCTGCCATGCTATCGGAAGCTCAAGGAGAAATCGACCTATACATGTTGATCTTCTGTAGCTCCACAGTAGAAGATTTTTGAGCAGCAAAACGATTATTACTTGACATCCTATGTAAAGTCAATGCCACCTTCCTCCACTAAGAAGTCTCTCTAAAATCTGCCACGGCAGACTTCTCTCATTTTTCAGAAATGGTCCAAGTGGCATGGTTCAGGATGGAGTAGGTCATTTGTGTTTTACCATTTCTAGACTGTGACAGTGATCAAAAAGTTTACATTTTTCATCCTGCTAGAGCAGCTGCCCCATTGTTGAGAAGGGTTTGTATTTGCAAAAACACTTTATAATAAGGATTTATGTTTCTTTAACCTTTCGAAGTGACTTTTGAGGAAACAAAACCTTTTCGATCATCAGTGAAGATGATCGAAATGTAATTTGTCCTCAACAGCCTCCAAAGATAGGAATTATTTTTGCCCTTAATTGGAGGATAGTTCTGCTTTTATAAATCAGAACTTTTCACTAAAGTATTCAATATAAATAATTTGAAAAATGTGTGTCCACTAGAAAACATTGTTAAAACTTGTGATGAGTAAGCTTTTTGTTCCTTCACATGGGGTTCATTCTGTCATTTAACTAGAACAAATAAATAGGTATAGCTGGTAGACAGCTACACCAAAACCAAGTTTTTCAAAATTTGAGAATGTAGATGGAGGGCTGGGGGAGAGATGTCTTCTAGCATGCTGGGGAGGAGTATTGTATTTTTTTCTGTAAATAGCTTCTTGTAATGCCCATTGTTCAGTTCATATTCCAGAATCACCGATTTTTTTTTTTGTCTTGTCCATGTCAAAGTCCCAATTAAGTCAACAAGTATAAAGTCAAAACAACATTGTTGGTTTTTGGGAACATAACTTTCCAAAATGTTTTAAAAAAAGCAAAACAGCCCCCCCATGCACACCAAAAAAACCCCACTTTGTCTTTCTTGTCTATTAGAAGGTCTTTCTCGTCATCATGTGGTGCTTGTGGTACTCAAAACTGTTGAGGCTAAATTTGAAAGGAAATAATAAAATTCAACTGTACAGAACCAAGTATAACTGTATGGCCCTAAAACCATGAAATTTTGTGGTAAAGTTTGTTACTCTCTGCCTAGATGCAAAAAAATCTGTGTAGATGGCAAAGTTCAAATGTAAATATTAGCCTAATTTGCTTGGTATATCTTGAGGTGAGTTTCTGCTGCTTCTCTGTCAGGTATTGTAAATGGGAATACCAGCTGATGTTATTCTTCTGTTCATCTTGGACAGGAATTTTGGGATACCAGCCCATGCTATTTCACAGTACTTTTCAGAGTGTAGTTTGTTTGGGTTTTTTTGTTTGTTTTTTTTACTGTGCATAATTAAAAATATTTTTGAACTCTGTGCCCCATGGGTAATAAGACTGTAGTTTTCCTGAGGTCCTACACATGTTAGGATGTTTATTTCCCAGTGGTTTTGAGATGCCTCGCTGCCTTAAGGGATTTTGAAACATACAGCTCCCAAAACCAAAAAAAAACCCCAAAAAAACACCCAAACAAAAAACCCCACCCCTCTCCACCTGCTTGTAATATTCTGTATTTCCATTCCTGTTGTGGAACAATATGGGCTCCATCTGGTGGCCAGAGTAGTGCCTCTAGATTGTTGTTGCGCGCATCTATCCTGTGTGCTGTCGCATTCTCACTGAGCTCCAACTCGTCCAGATTCATAGGGCAGAAGAAGGGAGGGCAGCAGAATAATGATTTATTATGCTACTGAACATAGCAGTTTCTAGAGATGGAAGGCTTTTAGTATGTTAACTAACTAATTCAACAAATCCTTGAGAAAGTAGTTAAAAGTCCTCTTGCATTATTCCTGTGGGTGGGTATGTTATCAGAATTTGCATATGGGAGAGAAACCTTGGAAAAAGTTTTAAGAAATAACTTTTTCTTTTTTTACAATAAAACTTCAGTTCTTTTAAACTTATTTAAAAGATGATAATCAAGTTTTAATTGCTGAAGAAAATAAATGATGGAGGACACAACCTTCTGATACAGATAAAGTCAAAAGAAAAGTTCAATGTATTTCCTAAAAGTAAAACCAAAAAAACCCCCAAAACCAAACATTTGAGTCGTTGGATCGTGTGCTTCTGGTGGTGTAGTGGCAGAGGGGGGCAGTATTGCACAAAGAAGCTGTCTTTCGAGTAGGAAGAACAGTCAGCTTTGTGAGAACTAGGTGGGTCTTACCATCTGGGGACATCACTCAGCACCTAAGCCTACTGTCCACTCTTTCACATCTAGAGAGGACTTCTTCCTTGTAGCCCTTACCCTTGCTCTCTAAAGCAATACTCTCATGAATTGAGGACTTTGTCAATAAAAAAGAGAAGTTCTCAAAAACGCATAATGGCAGCACCTCCACATATGTGAAGGACTGGGAATGTTTCAAGTGTAGTCCCGTTTCCCACCCCTGTAACCATCTGAAGGGGTNGTGCATAATTAAAAATATTTTTGAACTCTGTGCCCCATGGGTAATAAGACTGTAGTTTTCCTGAGGTCCTACACATGTTAGGATGTTTATTTCCCAGTGGTTTTGAGATGCCTCGCTGCCTTAAGGGATTTTGAAACATACAGCTCCCAAAACCAAAAAAAAACCCCAANGAATCCTTTAAAACAAAGCAGTGCTGTGGCTTGGTCATAGTAGTGCTTGCTTGTCATTGCTTTAGAAATCAACAGAAGTTGGTGGTTTGCAGCATCTTGAAGTCTGAAGCTTTAAGACTGTGAATGTCCCGTGGAATGCAGCATGACACAGAAATACCCAACCTCTGGCATTCGCACTTCAGGCTGAGAGCAAAGTATGTGCCACTGCAGTCTCCTACTTGCCTCTGCAGGCCTGCTGCCTCCAGCATCACGTGGTTCTACCTTTTGGACCTTTACATTTTGGTACTTGTGTCCTGTGCTGCTGCATGGACATAAAAGCTTCTTTGCAGTTAGCTGCTGTGCTCTCAAAAATGGCTCTATACTGTATAGTCAGATCACCGCTCCTCCAAAACCTTCCTGGGTGCTGATGATCAATTAACAGCTCTGTAGTGGTCCAAGAAGGTGATGCTTATTTTTGGACATAGATTTAAAAAAACAAACAAAACAAAACAAAACAGATTTCAGAGCTCCTACTAAAGTATAAGGATTAATGAAACAAATTTATATGGTGAGTTTCTCTAAAATAGGAATTAACCCAGCTATACAGACTTTGAGGGATGGAATTAACTAAGGTTGTTGACTTAAAATCTGGTCTAAGTGCTTTGCTAAATAAAGGAATCAAAATAGAGCTCCTGCAAATGTTAGAGCAAACATTTTTTGTCAAACCTGTGAGACCAATATTCTGTTCTTAAATTCGAAATTCTGGGTCTATAAGAGTAGCAGCTAGTTGAAGGAAGTATTTAAAATAAAATGGCTCCGCTCATGTTAAAAAACACTTTAGTGTATGGTATTTACATTTTTGGGTTATTTTATGGGGTGTAATACCTTCAAACTGAGCAGGAATTTAATTACCATTCTTTCCTTCTGAGTAAACTCCTTCTAGATCTCTTAGTTAACTGGACAAAACAGTTAAGCAGTGATTTCATGATTGACTGGAAATGGTACAAAGAAGCTGCATACAAATCAGCAAAAGAACAAATTTACAGTTTTTTCTTTTCCCATTATAATAAGTATTAAATAGATAAATGCAATTCTTTAGTCGTAATGGTGAAAGTTTGTGTTTCAGAGAGCTAGTAGAAGAGGATATAGGCACAGAAATCTAGAAAATTAAAAATAAAAACAAAATTTGGAATTTTCTTTCTGTGGATGCTTCTAAAAATAAAGAGTGGTTATACAAAACTGCTTAGTACAAGGCAAACAAGAATTGTCAATGAATCTCTTGTCTCTTTTCTGCAGACGAAGCACATGCTGCTGACTGACTATGGTGCACACCTGTTTGCTCAGGCCATGGGTATTCCTGAGACTCCAGGGGAGAAACTCATAACCAAGAGATCCCGGGAGAGATGGAGGAAGAATCTTGAGCCAGATTCCAACCCTGAAGAGTTTCAGAAGTAGGGTTTTTGTTAAATACTTTTTCTTTTTAAATTCAGATAATTTATTTTGTGCTATTGGTTCAAAACCAACAAAAAACCCCAAAGCTTGCAGGCCTACATTCAGACTTGAGAATACTTCTGTTCTGAGTGCTACGTGGTTTGACACAGTCTTCACAGTGTGTCTTCAGTGAAAGTAGTGAAAAATAAAGCTTTCAGTGAATTTACTCAAGTGTAAGTGATTGGAAGAAACTTAAACTAACTTGTTGATTCTTAAGAAGATTGTTGGTCACTTTGACATAGTGTAGGTTTTGTGGCGTTAATGGAGGACAAAATCAGAACTTCTTATTGCTCTTAAAATCACCAGTTCCAGAAGTACATGGAGCAGCTGTAACAAACTGCAGGCATCACTCTTTTCCACAGAGGAACTGTGATTTTTTAAAAATCTCCAATCCACATTTTAAAACAAGTCCATGAAAAAAAATAATAAAGCTGATCTTGGTTAAGTATATGAACCCATTTGTCTTTGAACTGGATTAGTTAAACGACATCAGATTTTGACTGGTGACTCCTTCTGAGTGCTGATTGTGGCTGTTGGTTATTGTAGGTAGGAATGAAAAAATCGACCGAGAAGGTCAGTGTAGTGGTAGGTGTGAAAAGAGATGCTACTGGATGGTATTGCACAACAGCAAAATGAAAGTCACTTGGAAAAATAAGCAAGTCTAATGTAAAGTAGAGAGGAAGGTGAGGTGGATGGGAAAGGAAGGAAAATCATCAGGCATCAAAAATGTTTCTTATGCCTGTGAGGCAGGCATAAATACTAAATTGTTTTGAGTTTCCAGCTGTACGTCAATGGTTGTGGCATAGGAAAACGTTGTATTACATTACATAAATGCTGTATTACGTGTTGTTCATCTGTTTTGTGAAATAATAATAATGAGAGCTTGGTCTCCTGAGTATGTAAATTGGAATAGCATGGCATCTGAGTCTCCATTCATTCTTTACAACTGCTTTTTTTTTTTTTTTTNGGGTGCTGATGATCAATTAACAGCTCTGTAGTGGTCCAAGAAGGTGATGCTTATTTTTGGACATAGATTTAAAAAAACAAACAAAACAAAACAAAACAGATTTCAGAGCTCCTACTAAAGTATAAGGATTAATGAAACAAATTTATATGGTGAGTTTCTCTAAAATAGGAATTAACCCAGCTATACAGACTTTGAGGGATGGAATTAACTAAGGTTGTTGACTTAAAATCTGGTCTAAGTGCTTTGCTAAATAAAGGAATCAAAATAGAGCTCCTGCAAATGTTAGAGCAAACATTTTTTGTCAAACCTGTGAGACCAATATTCTGTTCTTAAATTCGAAATTCCGGGTCTATAAGAGTAGCAGCTAGTTGAAGGAAGTATTTAAAATAAAATGGCTCCGCTCATGTTAAAAAACACTTTAGTGTATGGTATTTACATTTTTGGGTTATTTTATGGGGTGTAATACCTTCAAACTGAGCAGGAATTTAATTACCATTCTTTCCTTCTGAGTAAACTCCTTCTAGATCTCTTAGTTAACTGGACAAAACAGTTAAGCAGTGATTTCATGATTGACTGGAAATGGTACAAAGAAGCTGCATACAAATCAGCAAAAGAACAAATTTACAGTTTTTTCTTTTCCCATTATAATAAGTATTAAATAGATAAATGCAATTCTTTAGTCGTAATGGTGAAAGTTTGTGTTTCAGAGAGCTAGTAGAAGAGGATATAGGCACAGAAATCTTGAAAGTTAAAAATAAAAACAAAATTTGGAATTTTCTTTCTGTGGATGCTTCTAAAAATAAAGAGTGCTTATACAAAACTGCTTAGTACAAGGCAAACAAGAATTGTCAATGAATCTCTTGTCTCTTTTCTGCAGACGAAGCACATGCTGCTGACTGACTATGGTGCACACCTGTTTGCTCAGGCCATGGGTATTCCTGAGACTCCAGGGGAGAAACTCATAACCAAGAGATCCCGGGAGAGATGGAGGAAGAATCTTGAGCCAGATTCCAACCCTGAAGAGTTTCAGAAGTAGGGTTTTTGTTAAATACTTTTTCTTTTTAAATTCAGATAATTTATTTTGTGCTATTGGTTCAAAACCAACAAAAAACCCCAAAGCTTGCAGGCCTACATTCAGACTTGAGAATACTTCTGTTCTGAGTGCTACGTGGTTTGACACAGTCTTCACAGTGTGTCTTCAGTGAAAGTAGTGAAAAATAAAGCTTTCAGTGAATTTACTCAAGTGTAAGTGATTGGAAGAAACTTAAACTAACTTGTTGATTCTTAAGAAGATTGTTGGTCACTTTGACATAGTGTAGGTTTTGTGGCGTTAATGGAGGACAAAATCAGAACTTCTTATTGCTCTTAAAATCACCAGTTCCAGAAGTACATGGAGCAGCTGTAACAAACTGCAGGCATCACTCTTTTCCACAGAGGAACTGTGATTTTTTAAAAATCTCCAATCCACATTTTAAAACAAGTCCATGAAAAAAAATAATAAAGCTGATCTTGGTTAAGTATATGAACCCATTTGTCTTTGAACTGGATTAGTTAAACGACATCAGATTTTGACTGGTGACTCCTTCTGAGTGCTGATTGTGGCTGTTGGTTATTGTAGGTAGGAATGAAAAAATCGACCGAGAAGGTCAGTGTAGTGGTAGGTGTGAAAAGAGATGCTACTGGATGGTATTGCACAACAGCAAAATGAAAGTCACTTGGAAAAATAAGCAAGTCTAATGTAAAGTAGAGAGGAAGGTGAGGTGGATGGGAAAGGAAGGAAAATCATCANAGTGTTTGGAATCTTTAAGTTTTAGCATTGTCTTGTTCTGGAATATCTGATAATAGAAGATTTGTGTATTTCTGAAGGGCTCAAGGCTTTTTCTCGTCTTAGCCATGCTGTTCTTTTTCTAACAACCAGTGCCCAAAACATCAGCACAAATCCACAAAGTTGAAAACAGGTCTTTATTTTATGCAAGCCCATTTGTTCCTGTATCACATGTGGAATGTTCTTTTTCCCTGTTGTGTCCACGATGCTTATGCAGAAACTTGCGTGAGGCAAACAGGCAGAAGGTGAAGTAGTATTAGTCAGAGGCAACATAATACCAGATCATGCTGGGAATTTGAATGTTGGTGTGTGCTTTACTTCCAGTCCTCTGGTCGTAACGATGTTGTAAACCTTGGGGTTCACAGCTTTCCAAGCGAAGTTTGGTGTCTCCAGGAGAGAGACCTTTCTCTTTTGCTGGTTAGAAGCCTGCATTAATTTTTGTTAAAAGCCTAGATTTCATTACATGTACAACATGGCATCTTGTACACCTTTTGCTGAGAATATGGTGTGGTTTGTTTTCTTTTTGGTCGCTCACTCCAAAGATTCTGACCATAACCTTGTCAAGAATTGCTGGAGATTGCTTGAGAACCCCACAGAAAGGGAGTTGGGTCTGGCCATAAGGCAGCACATGGGCTGCTAATCCCTCTGTGAATCACAGGGAAAGAGCAACTGGAGGAGGTATTAACTAAAAGGAACCTGACAGCAATTGACAGAAAACCCTACTTCTGATGCAGGGCTAAGAGACAAAACAGCAGATGCTGTATCAGTTGAATGGGGATAGAATAAGTACATGTAACTTCTTGGGTACTGAGCAAAAAAGAATTAACAAATCCAATTGATTCTCTCTGGATCACAATATAGTCAGTCTACAAGAATAATTCTTGATTGAACAAAATTGTTGCTGCTAATAGCATTCTCTGGTATGCTACAGGTACTTGCTGAGATTCTTACTACTGTCACTAGCTGACGGTAGATGATTATACTGTGATATCTGTACTTAGAGAGTTTTGCCTGCCTTGGTAATGTTTCTGAGTCAACTAGCTCTGCAACAGATTGTTTATATCTTTTTTGCCTTTTTTCTGAAGATGAACAAAGAAAACATGTGACGCTGAAGCAATAAAAAAGCTTAAAGGGACAGTAAGAAGGAGGGTGTAGTTGTCTATTCGGTGTACCACAGATGAGGTATGTCAGACACATCCACTTTGTTATTGGTTGCTGATTGTGCTCTTGTACTTAAACACGTAGCTGCCGCATATGTGATCTCCATACTTTCATTATGCTCACAGTTGCTTAAGGTAAATACATACTTAGGAAAATGTACATCTGGATGCACCTTTCTTAATTTCTCAGGAGAATCTAACTTTAGTTGGTTGAAGGGTGTCACATGAGTGTGCAAGGGTGTACTGAATTTACTAATATTCCTTTCAGCAAATTGTTTGTAACAGATGGATGGGTGGGAAGCCCATCTGCACCATCATATCAGTTTGAGATGAGGTCCGTCTCCACATAAATGTCAGAGCAGTTTGTAAGGCCTGTGATTCATCAGTCAACTTGGAAGTTGGGTACTGGCCTGTTGGAGAGTAGTGTAGGGGAGGGGGACCTGAGGGTCCTGGTGGACAGCAGGATGACCATGAGCCAGCACTGTGCCCTCGTGGCCAAGAAGGCCAATGGCATCCTGGGGTGTATCAGGAGCGGGGTGGTCAGTAGGTCAAGAGAGGTTCTCCTCCCCCTCTACTCTGCCCTGGTGAGACCACATCTGGAATATTGTGTCCAGTTCTGGGCCCCTCAGTTCAAGAAGGACAGGGAACTGCTGGAGAGAGTCCAGCGCAGAGCCACAAAGATGATGAAGGGAATGGAGCATCTCCCTTATGAGGAAAGGCTGAGGGAGCTGGGTCTCTTTAGCTTGGAAAAGAGGAGACTGAGGGGTGACCTAATTAATGTTTATAAATATGTGAAGGGTGAGTGTCAGGAGGATGGAGCCAGGCTCTTCTCTGTGACATCCAGTGATAGGACAAGGGGCAATGGGTTCAAGCTGGAACATAGGAGGTTCCACTTGAATATGAGAAAAAACTTCTTTCCAGTGAGGGTGACAGAGCCCTGGAACAGGCTGCCCAGAGAGGTGGTGGAGTCTCCTTCTCTGGAGACATTCAAAGCCCGCCTGGATGCGTTCCTGTGTGATCTGATCCCGGTGTTCCTGCTCCGGCAGGGGGATTGAACTGGATGGTCTTTCGAGGTCCCTTCCAATCCCTAGCGTTCTGTGATTCTGTGAATTGCTGTGAATGAAGCGTAGGGACTGACAGTATGATACTTTACATAAGCAGGAGGGAACAAGAAGTTGGTTCTCTGAGAAATTGACTCTGGGTTTCATGGTACACAAAGACTGTCTGACTTAATTAGCTCACATTTTGGGGGGTTATAGAGAGTCCCTCACCAGCGCCCAGGAACTTCCAAAGGTATTCCTGTTCCGGTCACCTGTTGGGCGGTTTGTTGAAGGACTGTTAAAAGTTCCTTTCCTGTGAGGCAGGATTTAGATTTTTTTTGGTATACCTCTCCTAGCCACATACTGTTTTATGTTCCTGCATGAATTGCCAAGATTGGAATATGTGGACAGTCAGATTGTTGCTTCTCAGTAATGTCTTGCTTCTCAGTGCAGCAGCTGTTAGAGTAAGTTACAATAGCCTTTTTTCTCTGGGGATGAATACGTGTGTATATTTTAAGCAGACTGTTACATATGACTTTTCTGTGCTGAAGAAATCAAGCAGAAGTTGAGACTTCTATTTTCTTCAGTGCATTAAGATTTTTAACCTGATGAGCAGTTTCAACAGATTCTACTGGCCAAGTGATTTAAGCCTGAACATCGCTTAGCCACAGAGTACAAAGACAAAAATATGTATTAATGATGCATTGTGAACTGGTTGAAAGGCACATAAATAGCCCTTTTTAGTTTTTTTTGTGGCATTCAATCATTTAGGGGAATAAGGAAGAGGAAGGAGGAGGAACAGGAAGGAAATGATTCAGTGCATTCATAACATTACTCTCCTTTTCTGTATTCACTTGTTTACATGTATTGTCATTAATAATTCCGGTTAACCTCCCATTGAGATAGTGGAGACAGTTCTTGCTGCTTTGAATTGTTGTTCAGGGGAAAGGTGTGTTTCAGGTGTGTCACAGCCAAAAAACTATTCCAAAACTATGATGGCTAGAAATATTTCTGTCCTGTATGGTTTTTGTTTTGTGGGTTTTTTCCTCCCCAAGTTAGAGTTCCCATGCTATGACCATAAGCAAGTCATGGGGGGAGATAAGAAAACATGGAGTGTTTTCTATTCTGTCAAATATAAAAATGTGAGAATTGTTGCATATTGCTCATTATTTTTGTAATAAGCAGCATGATAAAAAGTAGCTTTATGATGATGAGTAATTTTTTTACAGTTATCTTTTTTAAAGCTACCTGAAAAATAAATGCAACATGCTTTGGCAGGTATGCTTTAATTCTACCTAATTTTGTGAATTGTTTTTCTTGGCAGAGATCTTGGAACAGTCGGTGCTGTTGCTATAGACAGTGAAGGAAATGTCGCTTGCGCAACATCCACTGGAGGACTCTCTAATAAGCTGATTGGCCGTGTTGGTGACACAGCATGCATAGGTATGAGGTGTGGGGTCATGCCTCTCATTTTTTGGAGGTATTTAATTAAAACAAAAGTATCACACGCGTTCTCCTTTTATTAGTGAAATGAAACATAAATGGTGGTACATCTGAAATGGAGATCTAATGTTCAAATGTATCAAAACTCACGCTTCATAACACAGTATGGAGATGGCAAGTAGGGGTTAGGAATAGAGGTGTGGAGCTGTCATCATCATCAAGTAGTCTTCTGTCTGGAAAATGGGGATTGGCTTTTTTTTTTCCTCTCCCTTCCTGAATGGTATCTTTTTTTTTTTTTTTTTTCCTGTGTTTCCTTCCTTCATTCTGATAAAGCTCTCCTTTTGTTACATCTGTGCTTACAGCTAAGTCAAAAAATGTAGCCTGTCCCATACTAAGGTGCTTTTTTCTTGATACTTAAGTAGGTGTAATTATAATTACTGTTTGTTGTGTCAGTGAGCCAGAATTGTAAAATGACTGGCAACTTGGAGTCAATTCCTGTTCTTAGAGAGCCCTGATGAGACTTCCTCAGAGCCAAATAGATGTGGTGTTGAATAAAGGAAATATTTTAAGAGATCTCTTATCCAAGTATAAAGAGACACTTGAAATCCTTTCCCCAGACCTGTTCCTCCTGTGAGACAGATTTGCCATTTGATTGCTTCATGGTTCCACCATACGATCAGGATTTGGAAAATAATTATTTTTAGTAAAACATGTTCCAAACTCAAATAGCACAGCTGTTGGCAGTACATGATTATTACGGAACTAATACCAACTTTCTCTTGCACACGAAGTTGCTAATATTTTGGTACCCTCTGCATTTTGACTGTGATTTTCAGCTTCATTCTGACTGCAGCCTTCTGACTGCAAGTACTTGGCTTACGTAGATCCTGTTCAGAGCTCCTACAGTATGGGACACGTCTGTGAAGGGCAAGTGAAACTGGGCACTGTTCAGGGTATTGCTTGCAACTCTTGCAGGACTGGATACAGAAATGCTAGCTATGCTTTTAAATATTAGAGCCTTTTGAAAGGGAGCTTTGACAGACTGATTGTGGCAGTGTTTTTCCATTTGTAAATCGGGGTGCGTTGAAAGAGTCTGATCTGATCAAGAAAGTACAGGAGGGAAAAAACTTTCATTGCTCTTCTATGACTCTTTCCCCTCCCCCAGTACCTTGTTTATAATGCTGTGGTATGCTCCTCCCCAGCTCCTGGGAAATATTTTTCTTAGGAGATGTGCTAGAAACATGGTTGTTGAGCAGGCGGAAGCTTTGTGGAGAACAGGGTGTGGAATGTGCCAGCAAAACAAGGATGGGAGGGGAAAAAGAAAAGGCTGGGGGGGAGAGGGTGAAGGGAGTTCAACAGAAGAAACATACTGCTTGTGCTGAGGACTTGCAAGATTCTTCAGGGGTGCTTTGGGATGCTTCGCTAGAGCCCAGGCTCTTCAAATCTCTTAGCTGCTTTTGCTCTTGCAGATGAGTCCCCCTCAAACTTTATTCCATTCACCAATGTCATCACAAGATCTTCGTTTGTATTTTCTCAATTGGTAATGTTGTGTGACCTGGCATTCTGAATCCCACCACTATCTCGCTGATCCTCAATACACTGTCCCTGGCTGTTCTGGAAAGCATTTTTGTCCATCCCTGTGAAGTGTTGGCCTGCTTCTGCTTCTTGTACCACAAGCAGATCACTGGTCTTCTAGCTCTCATAACTTGGCAACTGACTTCATCCAGCTGTTGTTGATCTTTTTCATATATTTTACTTTTCAAACTGAGGCATAAATGAGAAAGAAGTTAGTGACTGACACTTTGCTTTCAGAAAAGCACAGAACTGCCAGACCTTTAGGAAGAAATGTTTGGTACCTATTTTAAACTATGCAGAGCTTGTAAATTGTATTACAGAATATTGTCGTCTCTTTTATTTATTTTTTTTTTGTCCTCTCTGATA
>VZTO01015382.1:133685-147975 GCA_013400615.1 Syrrhaptes paradoxus
AGCATTATGAAAGTGGTCTTAGCCCGGCTGATCCTCTATCACATGGAGCAAGGTATATTCCAAACTTCCTATAAGTTGAAATAATGAGGATAGGAAACGCTGCCTAATGACAGGTTTCAGTTTATGTACTGTCATCCTAGAACAGTTGGCAGAAGAGTTTCTCCTGGGGTTATGTGAATGGGTCACCTCTCTTGAAAAACAAAGCAAAGTACTGAAGTATTAATAATGCTAAAATAGCCTTAAAAGTGGACAGAAATATCTGTACTGTTTGCTGTTTAATTATGCTTTAGATCAATGTACATTGAAAGACATTATTGTCTACTATATTGTCTACTAACTGAAGTTCTTTTCAATAATTTTTTTCCCAATTTTAAACTAGAACTTTGTGAACAAAGAAACAGAAAACAAGTAAAAGCAAGATATATTTAAAGAAGCAGTAGGGGAGGGCTAGAGATAGATAATCAGAGCTGAAATGAGAAAGCATAGGATATCACCTTTCTAAATAAACGGTAAAGGTCTTTATTTAACTACTTTGATTACAGCAACAGAAATACTTTAAGACATTTTAACTATGATTTACATTTTTATTTTGTTTTGGAAAATGAACTAAACTGTCTGGGTGGGTATGTGGTAAACAGCTGACATGGTATGTCTTATGTGACTGTAATACAATCTGACTGTGGGATGACCCTTTGGAGGTTTACCTTCATGAGTTAGTCTGTCATCTAAACCCTTGATTATATTACAGCCTGTAAACATAGCCAGACAACATACTTGCATTGCATGCAGTTGAAGAACCATTAATATAGATATCACCATTATTTTTAGAAAGCCATAGCTTTTGGGCAGTACAGTGTAACTTGCTTTGAGATCAACTGAACTGGAAATAGTTGGAAAACTTTCAATTTACATTTTCACTGGAGAAGCAGTAAGCAGAGAGACAAGTAACAGCTGAGAATATTTTTGTTATGCTTTACAGAGCTGTTTGCATATAATGGGTGCATTTCTCTGCAAATCTCTTGGCTAATGTGATAGTATCAGCACAAAATACAACCCACAGATTGTTTCCCAAAGCTCTAACACATTATGATCCCCCCTTACTCTCTGTTATATCCCTAACCATTCAATTTGTGAATGGCCTTCTAAGCTCTATTTCGTCTAAACTGTGTGAACCAGTTTCTTCTCTGGCTTGAAGTTAACTGCACTGCAAAACCTATGCATTGATAGCAGTTATCTGTCTTGCGATAAATCTGTATGAAAGGCAAATGAGGCTCAAGAAGAAAGAAAAGGAATCCGCATGTGTGCACGTTTAATTAGTTTGCACTTGTTCACCCTGCCTGTGCTTGCACTACCTTCGTTCTTTCTGCCCAGAAGTATAACTCAGCTGCCAGGAAAATACGTCAGCTATAGGCTTCCCCCACGCACACCCCATTTCCATGAAGGTGCTGAAAACAAACGCTCAAGTTGTTATAACTTTTTGAGTCCTTGAATGGTCAACTGAAGTTGCATATTTAAGAACTGTAGAGGTCTTTAATAATTCTATTCAGTTATGCAGTAATTCACATAGTAAATATATTCTTTTGGACCAATGCTGCAGAATTTATTTTTATATTTCAGGAGCGAATTGCTTTGCCAGTCTTAACAGCTGTTGGAATCTCTGTCTTATGGAGGCAGCTGTTGTCTTGATGAAAAATCAAACAGTGAAATACTGACCCTTTGAAGTCAGTGCCACTGACTTGAATAGTCACAGTGTCGCCCATAACATCAGAGAAGAGAGCTTTATCCAGTCACTCACCAGTGCTGTGAATAATTCTGACTTTGCTGGTTTTGTTTGGTTTTAACTCAAAATCTGCAGGGAGGTCATGAAGGTCACTTTTTGTTCTGCAACCTAAGTTGTGTAACATTACCGATGGAATATAGAATCATAGAATCATTAAGGTTGGGAAAGACCTCAAGGATCATCAAGTCCAACTGTCAACCCAACACCACCCAACCCACTAACCCACTTGCTGATTTAGTTGAAGGCAGAATTAGATTTGCGTAGCTCCGTGGGGAGAGGTGAAGCTTGAAGGGAATTTCAAAACTTATTTCAAGACAGATACCATGAAGTTATCTTGTTGTTCTTTTCAGGAATGTCACCAGAGATGGCTGCTGATACCGCATTAGACTACATGAAGACACGAGTTGGGGGGCTGGGGGGCGTCATTGTTGTTAACAGTTCAGGTGAGTGGGCAGCAAGGTTCTCCACAAAGCAGATGTCCTGGGCTACTGTAAAGGATGACCAGCTGCATTATGGGATTTATCCTGGGGAGAGGCATACAAAATCTGTTGATGAAGCACTTGCATCTGAAAGTGAGGGATTCTGAGAATGAAGAAAGATCATCTGAGGAAGAATGAAGATCTCCAGTTTTTGCTGGAGGACAATGACAGTTGATTTCATCTTTCTGAAAGATCTGTACTCTTGTGATTGGTTCACAGGCATTGCCACATTTACAGTCAAAATGAAATCTGCACGTAGTTCTTCAGTGGTCATAGATTATGTATACAGTTTATTAATAGCTGTGGGAAGTGAGGACACTCTCCCTTTGTAGACAAGAAAGGGAATGGTCAGTAGGTTTCCTGGTTCGCTTGCCTTAATCCTACATGAAAGGGAGCCTGAGTTTCAGAATTAGAGGAACTCCTTTCCATGCCCATGATCAGATTGCTGCCAGGATAATTTGAGAGGTGAATACTTATTAATTAAAAAATGAATTTTGAAAATTGCATTGCTCTCCAGAGTCTTTTGAGCAGTCATCCCACGGTAACAAAGTGTTAACTGTCAGTGAAACACCACCAAGCAGCAGTGAAGAGTTAAGACTATGCCGTTGCAGGCTTGAGGTAACTGTCAGGCGAAATAATAACGAAGTAAAGAAAATAACTTTTCTCCAGAGATGGGAGATGTGACGCTTTCTAAAGAATTGTATTTCATTCCATTCACTGGCATCAGACCTACAATTAAAAATCAGAGACCACAACAAAGATGGCTACAATATTTCAAAGTATATGTGGGAACAATTTTATTCACATACTAATCTGTGGTCATTATTTCAATAAATATAAATAAACCAGCAAGCTTTAATACTCAAATACAAAGATGATAGGCACGTTTTAAGGCTAAATGTGAGACAGAGAGATGATTATTAACTGGAAAAATAATTATCTAAAATCAAGTGATAAAAGCAAACTCTACTAAAATAAAACTGCTTAACAAGCTTCCTGTGTGAGCTCTGAAATGTTTTCAGGAGAGGTTTTCTTTTTAAAAAAGAATTATGTTCTGCATTACCTCTAATACAGTTTCTTCATTAAGATTTTGTATTTTTAAAAGAAAGAGCAAAGTTTCTTTTTCCTGTTTTCTGACTTAGCTATGTATTTTTTTGTGTAATAATTTTATGGATTTTAGCTGGTGACGAGGTTTCCCCTGAGACAGATTAGTGTGTCTTAGTTGCATGCCAGGATACTGTGGAATGTTCCCTTTACAAGATAACGAAAATAAACATAGCAAAAATCGAAACTACTCAGTTGTGTCCCAACGACAGTAAGCTGTGTTACTGAGCTGGCTCATGCAGAATGGTACGGTTGCCAAGGCTGGCTGACCTGCTCTCTACTTTGATCCATGGTTTGTTAGATGTTGCAGGTGACTGGATGTGGACAGTGATGTTTCAAGAGTAGATGGCTCATGCTAAACGTAACCATGGAGTACTGGCGTGCTTTGTTCCACGGGAGGTAACAGAGAAGATGGCTACTATTTGATCATTACCAGTTTATGAAACAATAACAGTATTTAAGATGCGCTCATCTATAGAGAGCAGTATTCATCTTCTGAGTAAAAATTGATTAATTTCCTCCTCTGTGCATGAGATACCTATCTTGCAGGGCCGGACGGCACTCTGGAAAAAAAGCAGTATTGTCTTAACTTCATTTCCAGCATTTCAAGGCAATCCAGATTTTTGTGGTCAAGATTCTGCTTTGTTTACCTCACCTGTCCCTAGTGCTAGATCAAATACAGGCCAGGCAATAGAAAAGACGATCTCCACGAGTTCTGCTAAATCTCACTTTGCAGCACTGTTTTGATGAAAGTGCTCAGTGATTTTTTTTTAATGAAAAAGAATCAAACTTGATTTTTTAGAGCTAAATGGTGATACGTAGGCATGGTTGTAGGCTCTACGTCTGCCATGAGAGAAGAATGCAAATATCTTGTCTTATACCTGCTTTATTAGATTAAAGACTCTTTAGAGGGCATGTTCCTAATAATCGTTCCTTTGCTTGAAGTCACTGGAGAGAGGAGCAATTAACCCACTACTGCTGCAACACCTGGTGTATCATCTTTGTCAAGCTCTGGTTTTGTTATGTTTTCTGGGTGGATGCAAGTCTGGTCTAGTCACACCAAGCTGACCAAAACCATGGTGAGCACAGCAGCAAGCATAAGCTAGTGTACCCGCGGGGTGGTTTATTGGCTGGGGTGTGGCACCGTGCTAACCTGGTTAGCTTTGAACAGGTTCACATCTGCCCAGAAGGTACCATCAACCACAGCAGCAGTCCAGATACAATCTCAGGGCTGTCGGAAGGAATAGTAAATAGTTACTGTGGTGGATTCACCTCAGCTGTTCTTGGGAATGAATATAATAAATTGCTGGCACTTTCAACAAAGAGCATTATTCTGTATAGGTTCTTCTGTGGTTCATACCAGACTCGCTGGGCACCTTCCAACAGGGCATTAAGCAGCGTGACTGCCATCTGCTCTGTATGATTTGTTCTGTCTCACCCACTCTTTGGTGCCGTGCTCTGTATTCCTTTCTTATGAAAAAGTATCTGCTTTTCAGATGCATGCATGTGCTGTTACGCCTTTCCAGTTCTCTTGGGGCTGGGAATGAGGAACTGTGCCTTGCACACGGATTGATGACCTTTGATGATCCTGAGGCTGGAGTTTGCTCCACTGTTCAAATGACGGCAGCTCAGGCAAAGCACTAGGACTCGCCATCAGAGCTACCTGCTTTTCTTCCAGCTAGCTGACCAAGTCAGCACTCCTCAGAAACGGAGGTGATTTCCTCATCTGGACAGCACAGACCCCTTCTACCACAGTGTTCCCCTCACTCATAAGAAGGGGGGATGATAGAAAATGGTCAGGGATGGGGCAGACCAAAGAAGCTGGAAAGCTGGGGATGAGGCTGCTGTTTCCCCCTCTCTCCCTTTGCCCTTTCAGACACCTTTAGCTGGAACAGGATGAGACTTTGTTGCTGATACAAGAAGTTGCTGGTGTTGCACAGGGCTACCTCATTTTTTACCATGCTTACATGCCCCCTGACCTTTGTGAATATTGAGAAACTGCTCTTTGTAATGGCTAAGCATTTAACAGCTTTTATAAGTGCAGTTGAAAAGCGCAGAATACCAACAGCAGGACGGGAAGTTGTGTGCCACTGCCATGCCCTGCTGCTGGAAATGAGCCTCTAATCCAAATGGCTGTGACCTGGATATCAAAGAAGGAAAATTAGAGGTCTGTTGCCAAGAAACTGAGTGTCCTTGGCATGTAGCAAAGCAGCAACAGTTTTAATTATCTAATTAAAGTGTGGCATCCCATTATTTTATATCATTTAGAAATCCAGACGTGGATGTTGTCCTGTTTCTTTCTTACTACTCTGTGGAAAGGGTCCCTGACCCAAGCAGGTCGCTGTGATGGATGTACATGTTGGAGCCAAGATGGTAACAAAAGCAGCAGAGCAGTGATCATGGACTGTGCTCATATCTTCTGTGCAGATTTTCCTTCTTAATCTCTGCAAGTTATAAGTAATTAAAAATTGTTCTGTAGGACATCAGTGTTCTCTTAGTGGGAGTTCCTTTTTTTCAGTGTTCTGCTTTGTCCTACATTCCAGCTCTGTGTCTCGGGTGGTTTTCACTGACTTTGAAATCTGTCTTGGCAGAGTTTAATGGCATTCACTGCTTTGCTTGTTTCTCTTCTGCTCTGCTTTGCCTTTGATATGCTCTGATAAATATTTGCTGGGAGGACAGATTTCAATCTTGGTTCTGTCAGTATAAATGAAAAGCATGGTTACCAAAGTCCATGATGACACTGAGGAAGTGAAATCAGACATGGGCTCGTCTGTCCAAAGCTGGAAGCTCCGCGATTGTTCAAACAGCCTTTGCTAATGAGGGAGAGAAAAGAGGGATGGAGAGCCTGCTGCGGGGAGCTCTGCTCTCCAGCAGTGTCGGGGTGAAGACAACACCCCGGGAATTAGGTAAATATGCACACTGGGAAATAAATAAGTGTCAAATGATTCACCTAAACGAATCTTCAGATCACACAGATAGGGTGAGCAAAAAGTTATTTTGCTTTAGATGTGTAAACCATGAAGGAGGGGAATCTCCTTGTCCCTTCCACTGTGCTCCTTACACTTGGTTCACTGGGGGCATGTAGATACCCCGCAGCCTTTGTGTAAATGACCTGTGCCAGACCTGCTCATACGTGCTTTGACTTCAGCTACTTTCAGCATCCTTGTCTTTTGGCCTTTAAAATTCTCCTTGGTTGGAGCGAGACTCGTTTTCTCACAGTTCCTCCCTAAGTCCTTTTCTGCTGAGTTTAGGATGGGCTGCAATGCAGCCTGCGTGGGCTTTAGCCCTCCAGCCCTGCACTTTTGACCCTTTACTACTAGGGCTTTACTACAACTTAAGCTATGTAAACGCATGGTAGCACGCAGTGTATTAAATACCCAGCTGCTCCAAGACTTAACGGCTCTGCCGGGTCCTGCCTGCTCCGCAGCATAGCAGGCTGCGTGCTTAGCAACTGCGGCTGCTGCGAGTGCATCCCCCAGAGCACCGCCTGCCCTGCCGCCTCCCCGCTGCCTGTAGCGAATATTCCCCGCGTTTGCTGACGGTACCCCACACCTGGTCTAGGGTTGGGTGTAGCTACCACCTGCCAGCCACAGCCTGTGATAACAACTGTGTTAGAACAGCACCAGGAGGGCAGACTGACATGGGAGACGAACCCCGGTGCTGTTAGAGGTGCTGGGCTCATTTCTGTAAGTACTAATGACTGTCAAATGTACTGAAATAAAATATACAAAATATATATATAAAACATCCATTCCTCTGTACGTGGAACTCATTTGCTGCACGGAAGAGGGATGCAGCCAGTATTTCTCCCCTTTCCTATATCCTATAAGGTAATTTGTGGTGGTGTTGGTTGGTTTATTAATTTTTTTTTCATTGGTTTTGTTGTTTAAAAGCTGGAAAAGGTGATTGTGGCTTCACTGAGGCATTTTTACCTATCTTGTCTCACCTCAGGTAACCCTTCTGAGATCCTTGGGAACGAGTGTGGCCCAGCTAAGCCTCTATTGAGATAATCCCTCAGAAATACTGATATTAGGGAAAATGAGTGGAACACGGCACCCAGCACGTTTTCAGTGGTTTTAAGCTAGAAGGAATCACAGTTATTATCTAGACTTACTTCCTAAATAACCAGGCTATGGGTCCTGCTCTCTGTGATTTCTGCATTAAGCAAATGACTTCTGCTGAAGGACGGTCTGTTCCTGCCACAGACAGGATGAAACTGTGGACGCTCTCTGAGAGAAAACACCTGAACCAATTTTTAAATAATTCTGTTTTAACATATTTAAGAAAAAAAAAAGAGGGATGTGGGGGGAAAGACATGATGACAGATACCCTGGTGGCTTCTGTGCTGCCACCAGGCTGTGCTCAAAGTCTCCATGGGAGGAGAGCATCCTCTAGAAAACAGAGTGGAGATTTCAGATGGAAAGATTCATGGTCTGTGTTTTCCTGGAGACAAACCTCTAGAAGTCCTGCATGGAATGGTGATATTTCTGTAACAATTCACGTCTTCAGAGAAGTACACAGAAGCTGTGAACCGATCTGCACAGCTCTTCCGTGGAGTTTATTACATTTGAACGGTTTTATCTCTGGCGAGCACGCAGGGAGATTAAACAGCTACTCCAGGGCCACCAAATGCATCGGAGGCAGGGCCAGGGGTAGAATATTGATTTCTGGCCTCCACGGTCCCAGGCTCAGTTCACTACATTATGTTGTTTTTACAGATAACATTTAGACAAATAGATCTTGACACATCAAGAGCTCAGTAGCTCTCAGTAAATTGAGCAGGGCTTTAGCTGCTCAGTTCCTGTGATTTGTGCGTGCCTTGCGCTTGGTCCTGCTAATCTCAGGAGCTGTTGTATGTTTACAGTGAAACCCACTTGTAGCCTGAAGCATACTAGATTTTTTTTTTTCTCTTAGAGTAGAAATAAGCCTAATTTAGGATACATTTTCTTCTTGTCAGATCGAGATCTACAAATACGTTACTTCAAAGAAATTCTGCTTCAATACTTTTTAAAAAAGAACCATGTTGGTGGAGAGAAGCCAACAGTGCCTTGTCGCTCCTTCTAATTCCTTGTTTGAGTTAGAAGGAATGGGCAATGCCAAAGAAAAAGCAAGTATTTACTTGAAAGCTGAAATAAATTCTACGCAGAGAATAATTCTGGTATATTTGTATTAAAAAACTGGTCTCCCAATCAAAACAGGGGAGATGTAAGAATATTGCCATTGCTGCAGCCCAGGAAACCTCCGAACTGCCTCAGCTTGCTGCAGTGTGGACCAGAACCTTTCTTCCACATTTCTGAACCCCAGGTATCTCATCTGCAGCTAACAAAGGGCCCTGCTTGCTCTTACGGGGCCTGTTTGAAGCCTGGCAATCCCACAAAAGCTCTGCTGGCGTTCCAAACGCGTCAAGTTAGCTCGCAGCCTTCTCCACCCTTCTTTGTTACTCCGTGCAGTAGCACGATGTCATTTGTCAGAGTGCCAAAACCGGAGACATGCTGAATATGTGAATACCAAGGAAGTGGTTTCCTTAGCAATAACAGGCATGTGAAAGTCAAAACTTCCTCTCCTCCTCATGTGACCTTTTTCAAAGCAATTCAGCCCCAGGGACAATAGGAGTGAATTCCAAGCACCAGCAGCGTTCCTGCGCCCCTGGGCAAGGATCTGCCAAACGGCCAACTTATCCTAATTTTTTATCAAGGTAAAATTCTCTTTAGATGTACCCCACTAGGGATTTGGTGTATTTATGGGTACAGCACAGTGTTTCCTGAAAGCAAAATTGCCTAACGCCATGGAAACACAGATATATAGAAGAGAAATCGTTTTCTTGCCATTGTGGACCAAAACTTTTGTTACGTGTTATATACAAAGTCCTTTCTGTCAAGAGGAAATAAGCGCATGAAAATTCTTACTGCCTTGTTTTAATAGCAGGACCTCCCTGATGACATCTTGCACATATCATATCAGGTGAAAATAACCACTCCTTATGAAAGCTCCCCAGGAAAAAAACAAAGAAAAAAAAAAAGAGAGGGAGATGATTTACAAAGGCAAATAAGAGGAAGATGCCATTCATCTCGCCCATCCTGCACACAAGGGCAGTATCAGCTCTCTGTTGCTATTCTTATCCTGAATTTTTAGCACAGCCTTTCCTCATTCCTGGGGAGACCGCAGTGACAGCCAGCAGTACTGACACAAAGCCGCCCGGCCAGGAATCCTGAAGTATTTTCTAAAAGCAGCTACGAAATTTAAACCTGAGCTTCCTACTGAGCCAGGGAATTGTTCACCCTTCTTTCCAGTGGTGGAGATGATAGAGCAGGTAGCTGTCAAAAGGGCAAGGAAAATTCCTGTTGGAGCTGCAGATGGTTGTTAGCATCCTTTCTGGAGTGCAAGACGTGAGAGACAGACCTGGACTTCAGAAAGTGGGGGAAAGCTCTGGTGTTACAGTTCTCCCGTGCGTCAGTGTCTCTGGGCCACCCGGACGCAGCTTCTAGACAGCTGCTGCCTTGCTGCCCGCTGATGGGGCTTCCGTTCAGCTCCCTGGTACGTGGCAGGGAAAGGGATCTCCAGTTCTCACGGACCACTGATTGTCATCTTTAGTCACACCTGCTGTGGTTCAGGGGTTTTCCTCCAATTTCAGCATTTAGTCTGAAACTCTAGAGGACCAGAAATTTTCCGAAATGAACTATGCAACGTGAATAGCTGAGCTTGGAACCAGTCCCACCAAGCAGGAGAAGAAATTTGACAGGAGGTGGTTCCTCTGCAGCTATGGAAAAATCTGGGGAAGGGATGTGGCACAGATTCGGAGCCTTAATGTCTGGAGGAAAATAGGCAAGCCATCTGCTCCTGCAGGCACTGGCACATCAGTGCCTTGTGCCGGTTACACCAAGGCAAAACTTATTGTCTAGCCAAGCATTTGTGTCCAGCAGAGTGTGTAAGTACCTGCAGTGAGCTGTCACATGAAATCCCAGTCCTCTCTTGGCAAAATGTCATACCAAGCACATTGATGACATTTAATGCCAGGAGCTATGCAATCCCTGTGCGATATCCCTGTAGTTTCTGAAGGTGGGCTATCATGAGGATGCTTGAGAAAGGACGCAGATGCACTGTTCTCGGGCAGGGGAGGCTTGGTACATGGCAGCAGCCTCAGCCACTGATTCAGTGCCCAAGGGAGGTGACTTCCAACCGATTTCTCATTACACCCTCAAAGCCAAAAGTCAAAACTGAAGCCAAAGGGATGTTGTGTTGGGGACGGGGTTCCCAGGAGCTGCTCCCCTCCCAGCAGGGTTGGAGCAGAGCAGGGGTCCCTCCAGCCTCCAGGCTGCTCCACACCAGGGGATGTCTCCATGGCCAGGCTGGGGCTTTAGGGAAGTACAGATCAGCCAGGGGAAAAAAGCAGCTTTGCCCAACCCGTCAGCCCCTTGGACACGTCCGGCCCACCATCATCCGTGTGCCTTGATGTCAGCGTGAATGAAGCATCCAGAGGCTGGGGGGCTGCAGTCATCTGGCCACGAGCACCAGCTGCTGCTGCGCATGAACCACCCCAGGCTCCAGGAGGAAGCACGCCTGGAGGAAAAACACAACAGCGGCGAAAAAATGGGAGAGACCAGAGGGGTGTGCCAGGGGCTGGGAGGAGCAGGGATGGCAAGGGAGACTGACACCAAGCCGCCCATGTCTGGCTACAGTGTTAGCAGCTGGGGATCACAATCATTTCTCCATCAAGGACTAATGTGAACATACGGGCTCTGTGCTTTATAATTATCCAACACGGAGCAGACTGCAAGATGTGTGTCCCATGCTGTGGGACATGACACTATTTCCAGCGACCCCACAGAAGTGTCAGAGGATGATACTCTGAGCTACGTTACTATTTAATGGGGTTTTTCATTGCGTTTTCCTTTGTTCATGTTCAGATAGGCGTTATTTCTCTTTATGTGTCTTTAGCTCAACAAATCTCTTTGAAAAATTACTTGAAAAATGTTTAAGGAAAGATTATTTCTAAACATGCGTTCCTTTTGGAGAAAATCTGGCCAAATACCTTTCGATCTGTTCCTTCATAGGAGAGATAATACAGTCAGGGTATGCCAGCTCCTTCTGTGTAGTCTTGTTATTTTTTTTCCCTGCATTCTTGCATGTTTCAGTTTTACAATTGTTCCCATGGGTCATAATAAACCAAGATATAAAGAAAATATATTCAGCATATTTTGAAAAATAACAAGCTGTATCCTTTACAGGAAATGTGGGTTGAGGCATGCTATACCAACTCTTGTCCTTCAATCTCACTTAACGGGGACAGAGCTCAACCCTTCAGAGCACGTGCTGATAGGATTTAATTAAGAAATCAGATTTCACATTCTGTGACTGCTAGAAAATGTTCAACAGCAAAATCATTTCGACTGAGCTGCTTTTCAGCATATTATCCTTCTGCTGAAAGATCCCCCAATGAATCCAACGTTTGTCTCAAGCCCTGAGGAGAGCAATGACCTGCCTGCCACTCGGAGCTCCTCATGGTTGAGTTCCTGCCGCGGCAGCTCATTCCCAACCTTGCCGAGTATTAAATCATTCAGCTGATGGGAAAAAATGCAGATTCTATTCAAATCAATGTATGATGATGTTTCTAGGCTTCACTTTTTGAGCAGTGTGTTCTAACAAAACTTCCAGGAGACGGGACTGTGAGCTAGGGCAGTGCTGTGTGCCCCAGCACAGAATTTTTCCAGCTATTCCCGCACAGCAGTGCAGTCACTTCAGGGCCCTTCGAAACCCGCTGTGAAGGGACTGTGAGAGTAACAAGAACCAAGCAGATGGTTCGGGATCTGTAAGAGCTGCTCCATGTGAAACTCCAGCAAAAGTAAACTTCCAGGGACTGAGAACAAGGGCAGGGTGCAGAGACGATGGTGGGATGTGGAGAGGGGGGTGGGATGTGCAAATGGGGGGGGATGGAAAGATGAGGGTGGGATAAGGGCCTGAGCAGACACACGGCCAAACACCAGTTGCATCCTTCTCAGCACAGACGCACAACCTCGCCTCTTCACAGTGGGTCTCTAGGCCCCGTAGTGTCTGAGAGCCACCAGGTACCTACCACATGGACTAAATTAAAAAGCACTTCTGCAGAAAGGCAGCAGTGTGCTCCTCAGCTTTTCTGATGACTGACTTGAAAAGAGGCAATTGCCCATAAAGCTTCTTTCCTGTTGTGGGCAGCTGAAGGACACACAGAAATTCAGCATCTCTGCTATTACAGCTACTGAGACCTGAAAAAAAGGTTCATTACCAGTTCTGCAGGTCTAGAGGGAGGATATGGACCTCGAATCTTTGGTTTCACTTGTTCTCGGTGCTTGCCACTCTCTGAGGCAGATTTGTTCCCATTTCTGGTTCATTCTTCCTTCGCTCCAATCTGTCTCGCAGGCAGCGTTTGGAAGAGCACCTGCCTCTCCAGTTCGCATCAGCAGATCTCCAAGAACCTTATGAAAGGAAACAAATGGAAGGAGTGAGGCAGATTTGTGGAAGCTGGCGGGGCAGGCGGGTAGACAGGAGCTGCGGGTCGACGGAACATCCTCGGGAGGAGCAGGTGGACGCGTTGTCCTGTGCTGGAGTGAGACCCAAGCTCCCTAAATCTTTGTGGCTGCTGCTACCATTGACAGCCACCAAGCAGCCCTGGTCTCCTGCTGGTCCACCTGCCAGCTAGAAGCTGCTGCTCCAAGCAAACACAAGCTGCTTCGAGTAGCTGTGGTTTCTGGGGGAACCCAAGGGTTTCAGCATCGATGTGCCAATGTCGTACAAGTATCCCTATGATGCTTTGGGGTTTTTCTGCTACAATTTCTAAAAAAAAAAAAAGAGACTTTTAAAAGCTGCATTAAAAGAAAGCCATAAAATCAAGCACTCCCATGTTATGAAATGTAAGAATTACAGTCACACTCTTTAATGCAACTCCTTTTTGTCCCTGCATGATACAATCTTTAATTACATTCCAGTAGCTAAACTGTAAGAAAAATGCTGCTGCTTACTTTTAGTGGTAATTTACTATAGAAAATAATATGCTAAACCTGAATGACATGTTCAGTGATTTAATATTACCAAAGTAATAATGCAATAAAATATTGCGGTGTTACCCGTTTGCTCCGCGTACTGTATTTATTGTACGAATGTTTTAGTGAACAGCACAGAAGGCCTGGAACTTGAAAGTAAAAAATGGCTTTTAGTCAATGAGAAAAATTATCTCAGAAAAAGGCAAAGGATGGGGACTAATTACTTTGCTTTCTCATCCCAGATACTCAGCTAGAGAAGAGAAGCTTAGCAAAACCTATATAAGTGTGAATTGAGCAGCTTGTATTGCAAAACTGAATTGTTTGTGCTGTTGATGGCACCTCCCCGGCATACACAGGGCCCTGGTCCTTAAAAGCTCGTGCACAGCATGTCTGTTAAAGTTACACACATTTACCGTCACAAGACTGTCCAATAATAAGTAAATCCCAGTTCTTAAATACAGTATTTAATGTTCTTCCCTCTTTTGTTTCTGTATTCAACTCTACTACAATTTTTCATCTGCTAGGAAATGATACATTTAATATTCCTGGTCTATTCCTGGTAGAAGGTGCAAAGAGCTACAGACATTTGCTGTTCTCTTACAATATTACAAATATAACGTGTTTCAAATTTAAACTGAATCATAGAATCACAGAATGGTCTGGGTTGGAAAGGACCTTAAAGATCATCGAGTTCCAACCCCCTGCCATGGGCAGGGACACCCTCCACTAGCCCAGGTTGCCCAAAGCCTCATCCAGCCTGGCCTTGAACCCCTCCAGGGATGGGGCATCCACAGCTTCTCTGGGCAACCTGGGCCACTGCCTCACCACCCTCACAGTGAAACATTTCTTCCTAATACCTTATCTAAATCTGCCCTCTTTCCGGTTAATATTGTTACCCCTCGTCCTCTCACTCC
>VZTO01015382.1:147991-170014 GCA_013400615.1 Syrrhaptes paradoxus
AGCAGAGGGGGAGAATCACCTCCCTTGACCTGCTGCTAATGCTTCTCTTGATGCCCCCAGGACACGGTTGGTTTCTGGGCTGCAAGCGCACACTGCCGGCTCATGTTGAGCTTCTCATCCACCAATACCCCCAAGTCCTTCTCCTCAGAGCTGCTCTCTATCCCTTCTCTGCCCAGCCTGTACTTGTGCCTGGGATTATAAATATGTAAGATCTTTTACCAGGAGAACTGCTGTCTGTATCTTCAAAGACATTTATTAGAAACATTTCTAGTTATAACCTAATTGTTTGCCTCTGAGTGTTAGATTTTCTTGCTTTTTACTAATATCAAGTGGTACTACCTCAATCGTCCTGTTGCCTTTAGCAAGACAACTTACTTGAGGAGAAAATTCCTCCGATACCAGAATGGCAAGACTGGGCCCTTCGTTCTTTAATCAACGATTCAAAGTCACGTTGCCCTTATTTTTTGCAGTTCAGTGCTGAAGATTTGCCTCATGCCTGGCTTCACTTTGACTTCATGGCTAAGGTTTCAGGTAATGATGTTATCAGACAATAGCGGAACGCAATTCAAAACAGCTCCTGGAAAAATCCCTCCCCTCTTTCAAAGCTGCCAGGTTAGGACAAAAGAGGAGCTGTAATACCTACCATGAAGCAAACCCAGGTCTTTGTTGTTAGCAAATACTTCTTTATTGTGCAGGATAGAGTTAAACCATGGTATTAATAATTATGGAGAGAAAAGAGGGTAACTGGTAATACTGGGGATATTACGGGCATCTCTGTGAGGCACTAAAATGAACCATATCAGCCAAGAGGAATTTTTTCTTATAGTTGAGATCTGAAGTCTAAAACTCACTTTTTATTAAATTCTAAAATAGTATTTTCTAAGCTGTGTTAATTTTACTTTGAAGTCCAGAGCAGCAAAAATGCAAGGCAATATTCAGATTACTCTGATCATCTTTTTTAAAGGTTAAACACTACATACCGCTCCCTAACTGTAACTCACTGTGTGCATGGTAGAAATACCAAATGGGATATCTGCTGCTGTCCTCTTTACCAGCAAAGCCACTTTAAAAAGCTGTCTGCTGTGCTTTCAAATAAACCCATCACTGTGTTCCAGTGCTGAGGACAAGAGTGGAGGGCAAGGATCCAGCCCTTCTTGCCCAGATGTTATATATTCACATTACAGCTCCTGCAGATCAGAAACCATTATTTCAATAAAGAAAAAAACCCAACTTTTGGAATATTTCAATCAGAAATGAAGTGGCTAGAACTGCCCAGTCTTAGTATTATTCATTAAGTGGTTCGTTATGGTTGTATCTACCATCAGAACCTCTTGTGCTAGACATTCTAGAACCAAGAGCTGTTCTCAAAGTTGTACTATGCAGAAAATAATTTTGTACTGCTGAAATGTGTTGCTTGGAGGAGTGTCTAACTTTGTAACTTTTTTAGTACAAACAGTTTTGGGTGAAGGAAAATGGCATCATATTAATTTCACCCACAAGCTCAGACCGCATAGGCCAGGCTACTCAGAAACAGCGCATTAGCCAGGACGTGTTGCTTGGTGGTGGCTGGAAAGAGCTGGAGAAAAGGCAGACAAGCAATCACAGCTGCAAGGGTGGAAAATGCCGGCCTGAGAGAAACTTGAGGACTCTTTCTGGTAGAAAACAGACTGGAAGAAAGCTAGGAGTACTGAATACATATCGAAGAAGGTATGTTCTTCTACAAGGAAGTAGAACTTTGTCAGTGCCACTCCCAACTCTACCCTTGACTTGGTTTTCTGGTGGAAATAATCTATGAGGCCATGAATATTGGCTCAAAAGGGATTTGAGACCCATTTCTTGAGTTTGGATCTGAACAGGCAAGAAAATATCAGTGGTTTTGCCCTTAACGTTGCAGCGTGTTTGTCCTTCATTAAAAACTAAAATAAAATGACTGTGCTTTTTCTTCTTCCCACACAGCAGCTCTGCTGCAAATCAGATGCTATGAAGGGTAGGTACCTCTTCTTTCCAAATGTCTGGTATAATCTCCTCCTTCCCTTCTGTTCAGCTTCTCGTACAGTCTAATAAACCCCAGGCTCTGTCCACCAGCCTGTGTGTACGCACTGGGTCCACAACCTTGTTTGCAGTTCTGATGACCTCTGGGGAGAATATATCAACACTTCTTCATCTCACTACAGCAGTGAAAGTAAAACACAGTTGTTTTGTCTTTGAGCAATGGATTTGATGAGTAAGTTATCTTGGTAATTAGAAAAACCCCAAGGACTCAGAATGGCTTCTCTATTAATCACTACAAGGACACCATTGACTTGCTGCGTTTGTGAGAAATGTGCCCGTAACAAAGTAGACACTTTTTTTTTCTAACTCAAAATGCATTTCATTTGGCAAAGTCTAATAGCTTTCCCTCAACAATATTACAGTAATAAACTGTGACTGAAAAAAGTTAGTCAATATAACACCACACACCTTAAATAGGTGATTGAACTTTATATGTTTACCAAGCTATTTTCAGTGTAAACCAGTGATGTTCAGCTCTTCAAAGGTGGGCAAAACTGGGCTATCCCAGCCTTCCTATGGACCCATCTGGGTGTTAAAGACTGCTGAAAGCTCACCGGTGATGGAGTTACCAGATGCCAGCTGAGCAGCAGTGACCATCCCTGCTCTTAGCCCACAGCAAAAGTGAGACGCGATGCTAACATAAACCTCTTCCCCTGTGAAAGGGGCTTAGATGTTTTTCTCACATTCAAAACCGATTATGAGCAGGAACATGGCCAATCGCCATGGGTCGATCAGTGGCAGCTCATAAAGGCATTGCAAATCACCTGTGTATCTGCTGTGATCAATGGACATCTTATTTTATCCATGTATGGGGAAGCTGGACATGGCTACTGCAGGAGGGATTTGTGGAGTATGGATCTGAGTGACTCCAACATTTTTGCTCTGCTTGCTGCTGAGATTTGGCTGAATCCTTAGGTAACTACTCCATGTATAATAGATATCATTGTTCCTTCAGCATCTCTTGTATCCTAACTCGAGCTGTGGGTTGCTGGGGGCAGGACTGTCCTTGTACCACGTTTGTACTGCAATGGCATGCCTGAGCTCTGTCCCTGGACTTCTGCCCTGCTGTGACAGAAATACAGGCTGTACAGACAAGTATAACACCTGAACTCTTGGGCTAAACCCCCCCGGACACCAGAAAGGTACCAAGTCTGCTCAACAGGTCAGATCTTCATTGACAAACAGAAATGCAGCAAAAAAACCTAAACTATGTTTTGAGACACACAGGAGAGGATGCTGGCACCAGTGTGCTTATCCACTGATACTTATCTCTCAAGAGAAAACGCTGACAAAGAAGGACTTCTGTGCCATGTACAAGTGAAAAATCCAAGTTTGGCCAAATCTGTTTTTGATATTTGTAACATTGATGACTCTCGCACAGCCACAAGGGGTAGTGTATGGCATATGAGCTGGAATTAGCCTCTATCATTCTTAGATCAATGGCACTGGACTCCTGCGATGGCAATCCTCAGCAAAGGGCAAGAGTCACAGAAGGTGTTCTTCCCAGGCAGGGGGAAGCCCCTGGGGGCTAGCCACCAGCATGCTCTTGCTGTCAGCATTCAAACTCTGCAGCAAGCAACTGCAGAATACTTGTCTGCCACCATTAGTCACTAAGGATTGAGAGCAAATGTATAAGGAAAATGTAACGCAACAGGTGGAAGTTACGTGGAAAGTGAGATAAAACACAACAGGGCTTTGCCAAAAGTAAATCTTGCAAGGCAAAGCCGATACCCTCTGTGAGAGGTAAGGTTCCTGAACAAGGCGAAGGCAGAAGCAGCATGACTAGACCTCAGTCAGCATTTGGTAGGTGGCTGTTCGGGGGTGAGGGGTTGGTGGTGCTGCAGTGTGGGTAAACAACTGGCAAAGAAGGGACGACGCAGGGGGAGCACTTACCTGCAGCAGGAAGCTGCAGCAGGATCAGGCATTACACCTTCCTGAAGTTGAACAGGTTCATCCACAAACTTGGCACTAAATTATGGGGTGTACTGGTGAAATTTCCTGGTGGCAGGGCTGGGAGGGACAACCAGGAGAAATCAGCATTGCTTAAAAAAAGATTTGCCTGAACTTGAGGACTGGCATAACATGATGGAAGTTCAAGGTTCTGTATTTTGAGATTCAACAATAAATCCACCCAGGTTTGGGGTGTGCAAACTGTGTCCTACTGGGTAGGGCTGAGCCAAGTACACCTGTGGGTCCCCGAACGAGCACAGCACAGTCCTGAGCAGGGCAATGACATCCCAGACGGTGGCTTTCATCTCTGACTCATTTCTTCTGCTCACCCCCTGCCTATACAAGGCACAGCGCGTCCCCGGCACCCCGGCAGGGCCGGGAGGAGCCTCTCCCCCGCGGCAGAGCCCACAGCCGGTGACAGCGCTCCGCGGCGCCCGAGGCTGCTACGGCCTGGTCCAGCGGCTCTGCCCGCAGCCCCGCAGGGATGATAGCGCTCTCCTGTTTCGCAAGCCCCTTTTTGGCTGTAGCCCTCCCGCCTCGCCAAGAATCTCCGCGGGGAGGCAGGCGCGACCGGGCGCAGTGCCGTGGGCTGACGGGGCCAGCAGCCGCCCACCGCACGCCCACGCCACCAAGGGGACATCGCCCAACGCGCGGCACGAGCCTGGCAGGGACGCGCCGCGGCGGCCCGCCGGCTCCGTTCCGCTCCCCACGCCGGAGCCATGTGAGCCGCCACCGCCGCTCGCAGCCCGGATCCCCGCCCCGGGCCCGCGCCTCACACCGCCGCCGCTGCCAGCCGCCGGCCGCCCCGACTCCGCGCGCCTCGCGGCGGGAAGGCGGGCTTGCTCGCCACTCCCCACCCCATTGGCTCACCCTGGGGGACTCTCTGAGCTCCCCGGCGTCTCATTGGCCCGAGCTGCCCCTTTCCCCCTGAGATAATTGGCGGAGCGGGACGGGATCCCCTCCGGCGGGAGGGGCGGGGCGGTGCTCGGGCGCCGGGCGGGGGCGAGCGGTCGGTCACCTGCGACCGGGGCGGCCCCGCTCCTCCGGCCCCGACGCGGCGAAGGGCGGGGGGGAGGCGCTGAGGAGAGGCGGCGCCGCGGGGCCCGCGGTCGTCAGGGCAAAGGGCCGGGGAAAGCCGGGGAAACAAAGAACATGGCGAGCGGAGGAGGAGCCTGCGCCCCCTCCCCGCCGGGAAGGGCGCTCCGGGGGCGGACAATGCCCGGCCCAGCCCGCCCCGACCGCGGCGGCGCCTGGGGGCGACTCGGCTGCCCCCGCCCCCTTTCCCCGCCTCTGTGGCAGGGCCCGGCGGGGGCTGGGCCCGGCCCCTGCGTGCGGCGGCCGGGGAAGCGCGGGCGGGACGGGGCAACTCCTCGCTGTCCGCTCCGCCGCTGCCGGGCGGGCGCCGGCCGGGGCCGCAGGTGCGGCGAGACGAGGCGGGCGGGACGGAGCTCCGGTAGCGCTGGGCGGAAGGCCGTGCCCGGCGGGACCCGGGAGTGGGGGGGGGGGGTGCTGGGAAGTCCCCGGGTCTGGGAAGTTTTCAGTAACTTTGGACATTGCCCGCTCTGGCCGCCGTGCCGCTGCACCTGGCCCCGAACCGGCGGGGACTGTCCCGCGCTGGCGGTGCTGGAGCGGGTGCCTGCTGAAGCACCCTTCCCGGGAGCGCTGGAGCTCCAGACCTGCCTGTGCTGGTGCCGGGGCCGCTGCCCTGCGGAGGGAACGCTCCCCAGCCCGCCTCTGGGCTCTGCACCGAGCGCGGCTCTCTGCTCGTGGTTCTCAACCCTTGGATTATTTTTTAGCTCTGCTCTTGAATAAAGACTGCGTATGTCAAAATGATTACAGTAGTGTTGGGAGGCCTTCGTCAGGATTTTGATCCTTTCACTTTGTACTGAGATGGAGACTTTTGTTTTTTTTCTTTTAAACGAACATGATTTGTGTTAGGTGTCTTGTGCTACTTACCTGAAATTTGGATTTCCAGAAATGTTTAGGAGTGAAAAGATACATTGCTGGTCTGACTAAAATAATAATTATTGTGTTCATGATTAATTCTCATACAGTCCCCACCGCCCCTTCCTCTCACAGTTTTACATCCAGGCAGCTCAATTGCATATCAAAAGCCTTTTCTCATTTTCGTGTAGGAAATTGTTAGACTTTCAAACTCTTCTTGCTCCTTTTCTTCTCTCACACTTTGAACAGTTGAAATGAAATTTTGAGGAGAGGGAGAAGATTGTCTCTGTGTACTTGGTTAGACACAAGTAATAAAAGACAACTTAGCAGTAGGAAAGCCAGGAACATAAACAGCCATTATTTTTTCTCAAAGGTTAATTAGTTATCATCTTCGTATCTGTACATGTAAGTATAGAATGGGTAGAATTTTAAGCTGAAAGTGGCACAGCAGCTTTGGAAGGTACTGTTAGACATTGCCCCAACTTACAAAGAATATCTCTTTAAAATGTGTTGACATTTAATTGACCTTTGAAAGTTCATTCTGTTAATCATACTCAGAGCGCTAAAGCTATGGTTGACTGATCTGGTGTTCGTACATTCAGCCGTGCTCAGCATATAAATTCTGCAGCATAATTGCTACTTATTGAGCAGGAGTTTCTTTTCTTCTTCAAAAATGAGAAAGTTTTGCTTGGCCTCTGGCTGGGTGCTAGGGGTAGAGTTGTGAATCCAAATGCTTTCCTGCCATCAGTTGTTGCGGTGGGTGTGGCCTCCAGCCAGGCAAGAAATTCCTTTGCTGAAACTGTGTTTTTCTCCTTCCTGACGCTGCGTGTAGGGCAAGGTAACCTTGGAGGTTACTTCTATGTCTACTGCGAGTTAAAACACAATGGCTCACTTTTCTTTTTTTTCTTTTCCTTTAAGCTCTTCTAAACTCTGGCTCTTTGGATGGAGAAGTCTTTGAGTTTGAGTAGGTTGATTGCAGAAGATAGCATCCCCTCTCAGAAAAAACCCGTGGCTCTTATAGTCAAAGCTGACGCACCCGTGTTAAAGCACATGCTGCCTGCTTTATGGCTGTTGCCCAGGGCTCCATTCTAACCGAAACTCCTGTAGGTGCTGAGATGGAAGTGTTATGTATGGGGTTGCTACTGAAGGATCTGGGTGAACTGAAGGATGGGTTTCCCGGTGAGCTTAATATTGCCAGTAGTAGGGTTTTTTTGTGTTGAAACCTCTTGTGTCATATGTTGAATTTATAAGTCTATCTGCTTCCTTGTGAGAAGTGAGGGAAATACTAAATGTTAAATGTGGTGTCTGTGATTCCTAATAGATCATTAGCTCTTTGCTGTTACCATTGAAAAGTAATTAATAGCTCTTACTCTTAATTCTAAATCTACTTACAGCGTTAGAGCCTTGGCACTGCTGCTGTACTTTTCTAAGCTATTTTCTCGATGCTGCTTTTGTAGCCGGAATTCCCTTCCCTAACCGTGAAGTTAGATGTGATGTTCAAGCTGCGTTTGCAGCTAAGTAACTGCCCTGTCACTCCATAGGGTCAGGAGCTGGTGGACCTGGGAGGGATGTGTCAATTGAGGGAGTGTTTTCATCAGGGCTGCGCCCACCAACGGGAAAGTGCTTTGAATACTAAAAAGAGATCCTATGGCTGAGTCTGTTTATTTGAGTACAATAGATACAAGTGCTGCACATGATTCATTTCACTGACTCTTTAGGAAGCTGAGTGAAGATAAATATGCTAACTTTCTGTACAGTTGACAGAAGGAGGAGGCAAAAAACCCAAGGTAGCTTCAGGGCTGGAGCGTGCAGATGCCTGACCTGCAGCTGCTCTGATGCCTGCTAGCCCAGAACTGGCAGCTGCTCTGTCTGTGTGACCTGCAGGGAAAGGCTGTACAAGGTGTCTTCTGGCCACCTCGGAGGGCTACGAGCAGAGTGCCCTGGCTGGGCGGCCGGACATGGCGAGGAATCTGCTGTGCAGGTCAGCTTTTATGGAGCTTATGTCTTGGGTCTAGCGGGGTGAAGGTGCCGATCCATTCATATTTGCAGTTGCAAACACTGGCCTGGAACGAGATGCCTGAGCAGGGTCCCCTTTTCCAAAGGCTCTTGAGGTCATCTTGCTGACTTGCAGGAGTGGTTTGAAGGCGTTGTGCTCCTGGGTGGCAGGAGTTCCTGGGCTGGGCCTCTCCTGTTGAAATGTCTGGACGAAGCACTGGTGGCATCACCACAAGGGCATAGGCATTCGGCTGGGATAACGAGATCCAAGTTTTGGTTTGTGGCCTGAGACAGACCTAGGGGGGATTTAAACCTGAGCGCTTCTTGTTCTAGTGTTTATATTGTACAAAAAGGTTTCTGGTACAGCTGCTCCATTCCCAAACTTCTGATTTTGGTGTTGGGATAAAGGACAGATCTGGAAGTTGTACTTTGAAAAGCACATTCCTGCATTTCAGCAGTTGAAGTATGACAGGGTGATGAGGGGATTTGAGAACGGCGTGGAGGTTTGGACATGTGGTGCTGGTTCAAGCAGTGTTGCAAAGGCTTTAAAGTTTGTACACGTACCTACTGCTAGGAAGTTGTGTGCTTGAAGGGTAGTAGCAGCTGAGCACGGACGTTTACAGTTTTATTCACATCTAAAACTCTGTCAGGCTCCTAAACCCTTGAGGGTTAAGAGGGAGAGTCTTACGAAGAGGTTGATGTTCTTTGTCTCTGCATTCCTAGATTACTCTGAGGAGGATAATGTGAAGTCTTTTACTGAAGATTGTGGCATTGCATGAAAGGAATGTAACATCAGGCCATAAATTAACAGAAACTGGTTTGTTAATCCAACAGTTTGCATATATAACCCTTTGCACCAAGAATTTGTACTGCATAAATGGAACTTTTGTAATAACAGAACCTACCAGTAATATTTTGTAAAGAAAAGCTCCCCCTTCTCTTCTGAATTCAGGTGTGGAGAAAAGCTATACGTTATTCTCAAAGACTGTTTTTGTCTGTAACACTTCGTGTTGAATAAAACGGGATGATCACTTGGTCTTGATCAGCAGTAGTCCGAGGGATGCCTTTCCTCTGTAACCTTTTTAAATTCCAAAGAAGCACATGTTGGAGTGCAAATGTGGATGGGTTTAGTTGCATTTTAACATGCTGGCTGGTCAAGGTGAGCCCAGGCCATCCTAATGTGACATGCTTGACATAATCCAAAGGGATTAGTTATTAATACATTTGAAAAATAAAGTCTGGTCTTGCTTCAGTGTTTCTCTTCAGTGACACATTTTCAAAATCAACTTGTCACAAAAGCTTTAATTATAAACTTTCTATGAATCTAAGTAATGGAGAGCTATTCCTAGAGTTGTCAATATATGTTCTGATAGCTCTGATTTTATCTGACTATGAAAGCTATATTTATCCATTGGAGATTTTCTTTACCAATAAAGATCAGAAGTTTTTTGGATGGGAAGCAGTTTCATAGTTGTCGTCCTTCTCTGTTCCTTTTCTGGAACTTCTGTGCAATTATTTCTGCTGATCAGGAGCAAAATGCCCTTATATCACTTGTTTGCATCTGTAGAAGGCAGTGTGGAGGTAGCTCTTATAGTAACGCTTTGTGATTTATAATGGAAATTTTGGGGTGACGGTGAGGAAGGAGGGTAATTTTAAGTTCCCAGTGCCTGAAGCTAGCAGTAGGTTGTTTTTTTTTTTCTTTGTGCCCTCTTCTTACCTGTCCCTGGTCTCTCACATGTGTCTGTGTTTTAGCCATTCCAAACCGGGGCTTACTCAGCTTTTTTGTCTTGCAGGACTTTCTAGTGTGTGCACCCTTTGGCATGTCAGTGTTGATTTCTGTGTAATAGTTTCCTGAGCAGTTTGGTATTTCCACAGTGGCTTAGCTAGGACATGTGTGCTGGTAAACTGTCTCCCCTTCCTTAGGTCTCATACTTTCACCTCTCTTCGTAGGAGTGATTTGTTTCTCTCTTTACCTTGGTGGATGTTTTTTCCATGTGCATGCTTCTGCTTCTGGAAAGCTGGGGGGAAAGACCTTTTCACACTGGTGAGAATACAGGTTAAGAGAAATTTGAAAGTATAACATTAACAGGATTCAGGTTCAGCATTTTATCTGATAGGTCAGAGTATTAAATTACAAACTGTGAGAACAAGCTAGTGTTCAGCTACCCTGAAGCTGATGTTCAGCCTCATTCTGTTCCCTCAAGCCGTAAGCTTGGCCATACCCAGGGGAAGGGGAGTATGTTGGAAATAAATGAAAAACGGGACTTGAGTGGGTGTATTGCCCCAGTCTGTAGATGTGCAAAGGTTAATGCATTTGCTGTGCATAAACTCTAGTTTTGTTCTTTAAATGTTGCTGTGATGTTTTTCTTGCCTAGTGCTATGAAGAAACAAGCATTTTTCTAAATTACTTGAGCACATGGTGTTAACAGAGTTGCTTTGTGCACACTTTTAGTGGATGTGTTGCTTAACATAGTACCCAGAAGTTCTCTTGCATCTAGCACTGATTTCTGGTAATGTTCGAGTACCTTTGGGACACGAGTAATCAGTGCATTACACAACCTCACGGGTAAAAAAGTGTAAACTGAAGCCCTGAGACCCTTCTACAGCATTTGGGGCTTGTGCAGTTCACTATGGAGCACACTAAGTAAAAATAGTCTTGTGGTCAGAGGCTGTATTTGTTTTGATCTACTGGAGATAAAGGACAAACATTATGATTGTGCTAATTATTCTGAGAGTCTTTATGTCCGAATTGTGTGTTTGAGGTCTGTACAAGAGAAGAAGTGATGGGGAGAGAAAAATGTCCTTCCCTGTGTTTGCAAGGGAGTTGGGATGGGTGCTGTGTCCTGCCTATGGGCAAGCAGAACTGGTTCCTGCATTGATTACCAGACCCTGAAATCAGAAATAAGAGGGGAAACTTGTAGCATGTGAGGTGTGCATCGCTGGACCAATGTGAGGGTCAGAGTTCAAGTCCCTGCTTTGCTTCAGGAGTACAGCAGGGTATAAAATACATTCCCTAGAGTTGTGACTTCAGAGCAAATTACATCTCCTGAAAGGACATAAGAAGTGTGAGTTAGGAGACAGTTTGCTGGATAGAGGATGAAAGCATCCTGGAAATCCTTGGGGGATTTTGGGGCAGAGTTTTGCGTTTGAAGATAGTTCTGGCCAGCCCAAACGTATGTTTGCTCCTGTGAGCAGGGATCTTGGATATGGACCACCTGCTGCTGTAGCATATCCCCTGTGCCAGAGGCTTGTTCTCACAGCAGCTGTACTTTGCCTTCCCTTTGAATATGGACAATACGGCTGAGTAAGTTGTGCTCTGTAGGTAGTTTGTTCACCCTGTTAAATTTAAGTAAATGTTCCTTGCTAAGCTTGGGATCTGGTACGTTACACTCTCTTGGGTAATGATTCTCCCAGATAACCATGAGAAGGGGTTGTTGCCATTAGGGGTGCTTTCATGTCCACTTTACCCTCTTATTGACCCAGTACGTGGTCTTCACATTTATCTGAAATTGAAAGCCACTGATTTAAGCGTTCTGCATTGGGAAGTGACACAGCGACACATACTTATGCACAGATTCAGGCCGGTGACCTGCTTTGCTCCACGGTGAAATAGCAGCTTGACATGGCACTTGGCGCTGCCAACAAGCAGAGTAGTGCTCTGAACCACCTGGGTGTCACCCACTTCTGCCAGCTGCTACAAAAGGACACTTGTTTCTGGCCGGTACTTAAGCTTTGTGAGCTTCCCAGGGATGCTGTACAGGGCAGTGGACACCACTGTACTGTTCACTGATTCTGTAGCAGAGCATGAATATCACTGATGTCCCTCCTGAGCCTTCACTTGTTGCTAGAGCTGTTAATTGACAGAGAAGATGTTTTTGTCAGAGGCATCTTAATTTCATGTGGCCACATACAGAACTGGTTCAAGGTGTCAGGAGTGCAAATCAATAAAGAATGTTTTGAGTATATACCTTTCAGTTAATGAACGCTACTTCCTGCATTTGTTTTGCTTTTATCATGTGCTCATAACAGGTTTCAGAATTGTTGTGTGTGTATTCTTCTCCTACAGATTGGTTTACTTCAGTTTCCCTTATTGTGTTGTTTTCATGCTCTTCTATTTCTCTGGTTTTCTCCTAAGATTCTGTCTTACGTGTCTGTCCATCCATCCATTTGCAAGAGGTTCTGTATGTCCCTTCTCCTGCAGCATGGTTGTGTGAATGAAGTCCTCCTCTTAGCTAGGAGGACTCTGAGAATTTTGCTTTTCTGGAATGATGCTCAATCTCAGATTTATCCTATGGTTGGTTTTGGTTGTGTAATGTGTACATTTCTTAAGATCATAAATAAGAGATGTCATTATGCCTATCCCTGGTGGGAAGTTTAACTGCTTCAGGATAGGTTCTGAATACTTACGCTGCCTTAGCAGTTAACCTCTGTCTCCTCTAATGGAGAGACAGCTGCGTTTGGGAGTAATGTGTCACTTCAAACACATTCTGATTTTCAGTCGACTGTACCAGAAAAGGACATAGTTTTAATAATGGCTGTTAAAAGCTATCTGACTTCTTGCAGACAGTCCTAATAATGAGAACTGTGTCATCTGAACTACTGAACTTTTGGAATTAAAATAACTTCTCTTCATGTCTGTGATACAGATTCCTGGAAATCTGAGGAGCAGGCTTCAGCGGCTGAAGAATGCAGTTCTCCCTGGAGGTGTGGGTATCTTGCCTGAAGGGGACTGAAGCTGGATCAGCTGGTATCCAGGAAGTAAGTTCTTGGGTTTTCTTCATGTATATTTCTACTGAAGTGCACGGTGGTATTCATTCACCTAGAGGGATTAAAAGCTGATTAAAATCCCCAATGATTAGACACTGGGGAGAGACTCTGGGGAAGAGGCTCAAGAAAATCCACTACATGTTGTTTGTACTTTTACCAATAGTTTTGACATCTCATTCCCAAATGTTTGAATGTTCTGTATCTCATTTGGTGCACAATTTCAGCTGTTTGTCTGCAACTGCCTGCTCGGTGCAGGGGGAACCTGCTTCTTCAGGCATTTTAAAGGGAGTTCAAATGCAATTGGGAGAACTGGCTTCATTGGCAACAGTTGGAGATACTCATGCTGTGTCCTAACAGCTGTGAACTTGAGTTCATATAAGTAACGTGTGCTTAATCTTCCTGTGCTGTCAGTAACAGGAAGAGGAGGAATATTTTTTTTCCCATATTTAATGATGATCTTAAGGTTTTTGACAAGCGAATTTGAAAACATATACTACAAAGCAAGTTAGGAAACAACTGCCGGGAGTTAAGTTTTTTTTAAAGTTCTGTGCAGCTTTGAATTAGCATTTTTGTCTGTTGACATTCCAGTATTATTCTAATATGATTAAAAACTAATTTACCTCTCTGAGTTTGCATATACCCTCATCTGTATGGAAGGTGATGGAAAATGCAGAGGCACCATTTTTGAATTCTAGCAGCACTTGGAAAACTTTGGTTTAGTTACTTTTTTTTGTGGTTGGTTGTTGGTTTTTTTGTTTTATTTTTTTTTCCTTTGTCACCAATAACCCATTCATCTGTCTTGGAAATTTCAGGAGAGTTTTTAACCGAGCTTAAGTGCCATCAGTTTGCCTCTTTCTCCTTCTATGACATGAACTGTAAATTCATAAAGACATTGAAAAGTTAGGATGTTGTTTCTTTTTTCTCACCTTTGTTTGTTCAAAACCTTATCAAGATCGGCATGTGTCAAGCCCTGTTGATAGATATTTGAGTCTCGGATGCTTTCTGCCTGAACACCTCTATGAGAATACTGTACCAATTAAAAAACTGGGCAGTAAGATAACTCATTGTGTGCTCTTGCCTAACAGTCCATACTGTGTGATAAAATGCCTCACACTTTTAAATTGGCCTTGCCTTGCCTTGACTTTCATACAGATAGAATCTGTTTGATGTCTTTTAAAAGCAGAAAGGACACTGTTGCTGGCATAATGTCCTTCATCTGGTTAATTCAAAGTAGTAGGGTTTTATAGTCTCCCTACTTTTTCCCTCTTAAAGGTGTAGATACCAGGCCAGTACATTTACAAATTAAAGGCTAATCTCTGTTTCATGACTAGGTGTAATTAAGCTGAAATCTTTTCATTCTGGCATCAGCGATTTGCATGTAAGGATTTTTCTGGTGTTTTTTTTTTTAATGGTCCATATGTTGCCTTACAAGATGACTTTTTCTGAGCTGGTTTTTGATAAACAAGATGGAACTTTGCAGAAGAGAAACTCTTTTTTTCCTTTTATCAAAAGTATTGTTATAGGAAATACATTTTCTTACCCCCCTTTCCTTCAGTAGACCTCACGCAGGGCTGTCACTACCTCCTTGTGTTGGCCACTTTGTGAAGTCGGGCACCTCACGGGGAGTTTCATAGCTTGTCATGGCAGCTCAGCTTAAGGAGCAGGCGAGTGGATCCCGTGGCTCTGGCATGGTATATAGATGCCAAGTGCTAGGAATTCCTGGAATGCAGAGTTGTGCAGCACTGATAAAGTTTGCTTTGTTTCCTTAGTGACTTGACCCATTGACTAAATGTGGTTCCCTAGGAAGCTTTAATAGCTCAAAGTTGGTATTGAATAAAGGGAAAGGCCCCAGCATAATTCTGCTTGTTTTCACCTGCTGCCTGAAAGATTAATTTTCTTAACCTTAGTATAGAAAATATAACCCTAAGTTTTGAAAGTGATTTATAGAGTTCCTTCACAGTTATCAGTTTGAGTAAATATGCCGCAGGCTTCTGCGTTCCAGCTATGGTCTTTTCATAACCTACTTGGTTTACAGTGCGGTAATTTCATTTGGGGGCAAGAAAGTTTCAAGGAAAAAAACACCTTCTAATTAGAGTGATATAATCTGCTTGCCTGCTGCGGTTTCGTATGACTTCAGAAAAATAGTTGAGTGATTAATCTTTAATTTTCCCCATCATTAACTTAATAAGGAAATGGGAGATAGAATGAAAAACAAACAGCAGAACTGTAAAACTGGGGCATTATTATGCCGAATCTTCTTGGCTTTTTGTCTGGTGAGAAATGCTGTTCTGCCAATTACTTGAAGTGTAGCAGCAACTGGTTAGCTCAGATAATTTGTAGAAATCTTCTAACAGGTTTGAACTTTATTGAAGCCTTTGCAGAGCTTCCTCCCTCTTCCCCACAGTCCCCTGTGGGTTGGGTGGGTTTTTTTCCATGGTTTAATTTGAAAGCAAATGTTGCGTAAACTAATTTCTAATATCACACAATTCCCTCGCATCCACTTTTCGGGGTGGGGGTGGGGGGGGGCGGAAGGAAGCCATCCCAACCACTGTAGTGAAATACCCGTAGAAAGGCTTTGGTTCTATTTTCGTGCCGGTTGCTATCTTTAGTCCCTGGGCTGATAAGCAAACTTAGCCGTGGAGTAGCGCAGGTTTTGTAATGAATGTGACGGGATTGCTTGAGTCTCTCAGAGAACAAAACAAATGCAACAGTGGAAGCAAGTTGCCCTTTTCCTGTGTCTTTATTTTAATTTTTACCAGATGTAAAATAGGCAGCATAATTCTAGAAGTGTAATGCTTGAACAGAAAATATGCCTGGCTGTTTACAAATGTTCCTCTGGATGTTGTGCTTTATTTCGTTTGCAAAAACTTCTGGAAGTAGTCCGGTGTACATCTGCGCACACCAATGCAGCAACAGGAGTTGTAGCAGTCTGAACTAACCTGCTCGGAGGCCTCTGCATGTTCATAATATAAAGTAAACAGCTGAGGAATGTGTATTGCTGTTGACAGTGAGCGACTGTAAACATCCTCGACTGGAAGCTGTGAAGCAGCAGATGGGGCTTTCAGTCGGATGTTTGCAGCTGCCAACTGCCACAGACGTCAAGAAATGTTTGACACCTAAAACGTAGTTGTCTGTTTAAAACTTCAGTTCTATTTAGTTTAGCACAGACATGAATGTAGGCCAAACTTTTCTACATACTGCTTAATCTTTCTTGCGATGTCTGTGTCTGAATATCTAGAAGTCATTTAGTCTCTGGTAGGAAAAAGAGCAAAAATGGGATCAATTAGGTTATATTTTTAACTGCAAACTCAACTCTGAGTTTTGAGAGGTGAGCTTCTGTGCAGTGTGCTTGGCTGTGCAGGTTGCTTGGCTTCATTTCTAGACTCTACTACAAAGTTTTTACAAGATTATTTTGCACGTTTAGTGTCTCTGCAATGGTTCATTTAGAATCTGACATCCTAAGCCTTGTAGGAAGCAATAATTTACAGGAGTTCTGGAAACTAGAAATGAACCAATTAGAGCAACCTTGGAAAAAAGAAAGTATATTAAAAAAAAAAATTCCTGGAAGAGGCCCAACCCTGCAAAATGATGGAGATCAGGGAGACCTCGCGTGACTGGGTTCGTCTCTGACGTATCATAGCATCTCAGCTGTTTGGAGTTCAGTGATCCTCCCCCTTCTCCCTTTCCTTGCATTCTCCTTCCCTCCTCCCTTAAAAAAAAAAAAAAGAGGAGGAAGTGCTGAAAGCTGATTCATACTTTTCTAGAAGTCAGTTGAGACAATTTCAAGACTCTAGTCCTGCCAACTAGCTTTATGTGTGGGTGGACCCCTGTGCTTAAGTATGACCCCAGGCCATAGAGAATAGTTTATGTGATTGGGACGGCATTTACCGATGATTGCTATCGTACCAGCAAGGTTGTAGCACATAGCTGATTTCAGCTGATACTGGGAGCACTAGTGTGTTCGCTCTTGAGAGAAGATATGCATCTTGTTGGTATGTATGTTAAATATCTACGCCCCGGTAGAGTTTTGTTGTTAACATGTTTTTTCTTGTCATCAGTATCCTTGTTTCTCAAGTATGTATGTACGTTTATATAAAAGTATGAGGGGACATAATCTAAGCATTAATCTGTCCCTTTACATTTCACAGAAGATACAGATAACGTAAGACTTTCTGGAGTTTGACTTGTTTTTGAAGGAGCTAATGTCCTGGTTAGAGTTCTTATAAACATTATTATTGACATGTAGGTAGCTCAAGTGCTATCTGCCATGTCAAGAAAGCATGCTCTGTAGTTGAGGAAGCTTCACTAATCCATGCTTTGCAAATAGCTTTTGATGTAGGTTTGTACACTTGCCACAGATGGGGGTTATATTGTATTTCAGTAGTGCTTGAAGGCTCCTGTTAGGATTAGCGCTGTACACCAGCTTGCACACTTCACCGTCTGTAGTAAGATACAAGCTCTCCCAGTAAAGGATTGCAATCGAATTCAAGGCCAGTGGCATTAAAGTGGAATCCAGATGATGTGGGCAAGGGGACAACAGGAAGAGTGAGAGAAAAACCAGGGGGACAGGGGATGGGCTTAGGAGCAACTGTCTGTGTGTGAATAGGTGGCTTTGAGTTGTTTCCTTAGTTAGAATGGAGGAAGACAGAAGACATATCGTCTTAGCCAGTTATTTGTCTGGTTATAAATATCTTGAAAGATGGCGGTTTGGTTGGGTGGTGTGTGAATTTGAAGTCAGGACAGACACTAATGAAGCTGTGTTTTTTAGGTTGATTTTTTTTCAAAGTATAGCAGAGGGAGCAGGTGAAATGGGCAGAGGTTTCCAAAAGCCTTTTCTTGCAAATCTAAGAAACTCTGAAAAGCTTGTAGTGAACTTGGAAGAAGAGGAGTCAGTATGAATACCACATTTGACTTAAAAGTACTGGAAACTTAGCAATGTGCTGACCAAGTTCAGGGCCAAGGTAGATATCAGAGGTAGGGCTTACATTCGCTTTAGAAGTAGCTGAATGATCTGTGAGTATCTACGGCAAAAGAGAAATGGGAATTACTGACAAGTCAGGTTATATTTGTGAATTAGAGAGATAGGCATTACTCTTCACAAAGTAGAATAGTAAAGAGAGCTGTGGTTCAACAAATAACAAGTTCTTAGGTGAGTGCTTCTGTAACCTTTCTGGCCTTAAAACTGGTTTTATTAACAACCCAGAGAACTTCCTAAGTGACCTTGTCATGAGATTCATGAAACTTGGACTCACATGAGAAACACTATCTAGGCAGAGGATTCTTGACATAATCTCCTCATCTGGAAAGCTTTGCTATGTATTTGGAGAAGAGGATTGAGCAATAGGAGAGAACTTGCATAGGCAGAGTATTTAATATCAAAAGCATGAAGTACCTCCTGTGAAGTTTTACATATTGATAATATTTGTGCTTCGGCAGGAAATTCTTTCAATACCCATTCTATTACTCCTCTTCCTGAATTACGTACCGTCTCAAAGTTCAGTGTTTCCTCTTGGAAAATGTAGTAGTATGTTGGGACTGTTTCTTCACCCTCTGATCTCACTGTGTGCACATGAGGAGTTTTCTTCCAGAAAAACAGCTTCAGATACATAACCCACTCTTCTGCCAGGTGCCTCTTAAAACTTTAGCTAGGGCTAAACTCCAGAAGAACATCAGAGCAGTGGTCCTTAATTTCTGTCTGCGGTGGAAGCTGTCTGCTAGCTTTGTGTTACCCTGAATGCTGGTGTATGTTGTCTTACCTGCTACTTGTTGAAATCACTGTCTCACTTTGAAGGCAGGGTCTTGTTTTCAGGACCTGTCTTCCAGATTTGGGTAGGTCAAGTCAAGCCCTCTTCACACCTCTACTGAATTCATGGATGTATTCTTAAGAAAGCTCCTTCCCTCCCCAGCCCTGTTTGAAAGGGGGGAGCAGTTCTCGTCTGAGGGGCTCTTGTTTTGACTCTGCAGAATTTCTGTCTGCCAGCCAGGAGGGAAGGAAAAGGAGAAAGTCAACCAGTGACACTTAGCCATGCATGGAAATCACCTTTAAAATGACGGGGCAGCTGTTGGAAGAGGCACAATCCATCTGCCTACGTATGCACTTGTTATGAAGAGAATACAGTTGATGATGTGAATGGAAAGCTTTCAGTACTGAGCTGCTGTTCCTACTCAAGCCACACTCAAACCCCTAAATTGTTCGGATATGTCCTTTGACTCTTTGCTTGAAAAGTGATGGTGTTTCATAGCCACACTTCTTGTGAGAGTTTTCTTTGTTAATGGTATGTGGGATAGGCTTTATTCAACAGGCTTGTTTTGTTTAAAAACACAGTAAAAGAATATGAACTAACTCTGTAGCTCTACAACAAAACGGATTCTTTTGAGTTGAATTGGGTATATGACTTTTTTTCCCCTTTAAGCAGTAATTTATAGGCCAAGATGTATGAAACCACTCCTTTTTTTTTTTGTGCTGATGTATACAGACTGTTCGGGTTTCTTCCTAAAGCTTCAAACAGCTATTATGAAACAAATAAACGAACAAAGGATATGAGGAGGAAGCCACGTGCCATGCAGTGACATAGCATTTTTCCATATGATGGCTTGAGGCATCTTTTTAGCTGTGGAAGTAAATGTAGCTTCTTTTATTTAACAATACTTCTCTTGATTTAGTATGGATAGCCAGCATTTTGCTCTGATTCAGGCTTCCTGTCGGTGGCACTTGATTTTTCTTGTAAGTAAATTGGAGATCTTTTCAGTAACTTTCTGTTTTCTGTTGCTGAAGTTTTTTTTCTTCCACCTTTCCTTGTACACCCTTTGATTAAATACATACCTCCTTTGATAATGCACAGCACTGAAAATTTGCTCCAGAGCTTCTGCCTATAGCAAGGCAAGAATATCAGTGGAAGAGAGGGGTATTGCTCAGAGGTTTTGGGGTTTTTTTCTCAATCTCTTCTGGACATATTTCAGTCAATAGTTGGTCTTTCAGCACCTGCCTGGAGGAGCTCTGAGCCATTCTGTCCTCTTTGCAGTTTTTTGGTGGTGGTTTTTTGGTTTGGTTTTTTTTTTGGGGGGTGGGGGAGGGGGTTTATTTTTTGTCTTGTGTAAGGGCAGAGGATTTGCTTTTAGCTCTCCAGAATGCTGTGCAGAGATCTCTTGTCTCTTTGCTTTAACCAGATCAGTCATCCCCTGACTCACCTTTATTCACTAGATGCAACTTAAACTGCCTGCTTTGTCTTTGAGGCCATCCCAGCCTATATATGTGTTAACTCCCACATCCAATTGGCCTGTAAGGCTCTTCTCTGTTACTGGCTTGAACTTTGTTTGTCTTTTTCAAACTTCTCAAACTTTTTTTGCTCAATTTCAAAAGTAAAAGGCTAATCAGTCATCAGTCTTTTTAGCTGCTTTGTCGTAGTAAAGGCTTTGGGAAGAGTTTGTGCAGTCTTCTGAGGGCTGTAGGCTGTTAAGAGATCTTCTTACAATAATGTTTATAGTACTTTTTTTCCCCTTGCCCTCATCACCTTCTGTATACTTTGAGAACAGGATTAATATTTTCTTATTGTAGTGTTGACTTTGCAGAGCTGATAGCTGCATTTCTGGTGTGTTCTGCCATTTCTGGGGAGACTGTCTGCTTTATCCTGGAGAGAATAGTGAAAACATTTTACTTATTCCAGAAGGTTTTTCACCATTCGGCATAGCAACATGTATATTATAACATGTATATTTATATATATATTTTATATATGTTATTCTGCTTAAAACTAATTGTATTAAGAAATTCTACTATACAAAGCCATTGTACTCTCTCTGCCTTGTATTTTTATTTGTGTGTGTGTATGTATACACACACATGCATACGTGTATCATGGAAGAAGAACAAAGAGGTAAAGGAGGCTCTCTTTTTTCCACCCATTGCCTAGATGTGCGTGCTGAACAGAGTAAACCAGCCTTGTGTTCTAGAATTTCTTAACACAATGAGTTTCAAGCGTTCTAGCTGTGTTTTATGTACTATGTTATTCTATGGAATGCGTGCTCATCTGGAAAATTATTAGTTTAAAAAAAAAGAAAGGAACTTAATATTTAGTCTGTTTACTTTAAGAACAAATGGTGTTGTTCGTTTAGAGCAAGGATCTTAATGTATGGAGGCCAGAATAAGCTGAGAAGTTCCTCTGTTTTGGTTGTTGAAAGCTATGTAACCTTAAAGCCTTTCTGCATATCTGATGTGATTTTTTGGGATTCATAGCAGTGATTAATTCTGTAGCTATAAATGCTCATCATCAACATCCTGAAATGGTTTCAAAACATATGTAGGGGTTTTTAACAGCTTAAACTAAACAGCGGGGAAATAAGGGAAAACCTATGTGAGACACATTTACAACAGTAATCTATCTGCTTGAAGCTGTACCTGTTTTGGTCTTTTGTATGAATAGTGATGCCCCTTGAGACACTCCAGTCAGTGACTGGAGCTTCTGTGTAATGTGTGGAGAGCAGTGAAAGGAAGGAAACTAGCTTAGGTCCTAGACTCACAGGGCAAGACCCAACTAGGAGCAGTGGGAAAAAGTGGATAAGGCGACACTCCAATGGCTCTGTGGTGTTGGCACAATGTCCTGTCTGCTGAACTATGCTAAACCTCCAGCTCTTCTCTGACAAGTTTACACATACAGCAGCATCTTCACAGATATTCCAAAGACACGGGTCAGACCCGCTTGAAAGGGCTGTATGTATTCTGCAGAGCTTGTTAGGTGAGGCCCGAGGCTGTGACCCTGGAGATGTACAGCTCTGACCAAAGGTGGCCTTGGAAGTGGTATAGCCGTTATTTGGCAGGTCACATAAACTCAGGTATCTGTGAACCAGCTAAGGACCTCAAAAACAGTTACTTGGTTATTTTCTCAGCAATTGAGCTTCTTCCCAAAGAAACAAATAGGAATTGATATGCTGAAAGTCAATATGGTGCTGTCTTAATGTGGAAAAAACATGTGTTTGGGTGGTTACCATTACCTTTGAATATTCTGTGAGGATCTAATAGTTCATAAAAGTTGGTAGGAATTACCTGTGCAAAGGATTCATATTGTTGAACTTACTACAGAATCACAGAATGTTAGGGATTGGAAGGGACCTTGAAAGATCATCCAGTCCAATCCCCCTGCCGGAGCAGGAACACCCAGATCAGATCACACAGGAACGCATCCAGGCGGGCTTTGAATGTCTCCAGAGAAGGAGACTCCACCACCTCTCTGGGCAGCCTGTTCCAGTGCTCTGTCACCCTCACTGGAAAGAAGTTTTTTCTCATATTCCAGTGGAACCTCCTATGTTCCAGCTTGAACC
>VZTO01015382.1:170222-212297 GCA_013400615.1 Syrrhaptes paradoxus
AGATGCAAGACTCTACACTTGCCCTTGTTCAATTGCATGAGATTTTTCCCCGCCCAAATCTCCAGCCTGTCCAGGTCTCGCTGGATGGAAGCACAGCCTTCTGGCGTGTCAGCCACTCCTCCCAGTTTCGTATCATCAGCAAACTTGCTGAGGGTGCACTCTACTCCCTCATCCAAGTCGTTGATGAATATATTGAATAGCACAGGTCCCAATACCGTAATGAATACTGTAATGTATGTGAGCTGGATGGTTTTTGGCTTATGCTAATGAAGACTGAGAGGCCCTTTTACAGGACAATTTATATGATTTATTCAAGATATGTATTTAGGAATGGGATGACTTGTCCCCACTTGCCACACTTATTTCTCTCTTTTAAAGTCAGTCTAAGATAACTAGCTCATGTGTGGGTATCTTGGCTTGTAGAAGTCCATATGTGATCAGATAAATACCATCTTTTTCTCTCAAAGGAGGAAATTCAAAAGGTAGCAAGCTTTTGAACAACACAAGGTGAAAGATGGAATATGAACAGAAAAGTCAGAGCACTTTGGCATCGCTTACACAAAATCTTACTAGTTGTAGAAGAATCCACAGTCAAGGGAGATGGCAAAGATAAAGTGTCTAAGATTAGAGGTGGAAACAACTCTTAAACATACTCTTTCCTTTCCTCCTGCCATCTGAAATCCCTAAATAGATGTCTGTCAGCTTTTATTCCATGAATATAAATTACCAGATAATGAAGCAATGTATAAAATTAGGAAGAAAATGACATGGATGGAGGGAGGACAGCTGGACAGTCAGAAAGATTTTTATTAGAAACAGAAGTAACTGTAGTGTCGGTGCTCTGTGACCAGGTAGAAGTCATAGAGCAGTACCTAAAGACAACAGTATTTGGTAGATTTGTCAGATATGTGGTTAAAAAGCATGATTTTAGTCAGATACAGATGTTGATGGCATTCTTTCCACTTTAGCAAGCCAGGAGCAGGTTTAACAACAGCTATTAAAATGTGACACAAATTAAAAGATGCCAATAACTTGTATCAAGGGTTTAGAGAGGAGTAATATGAGAAACTCCGTGGACTGCTGATCTAAAATTAGAGTACTACAGATTACAGACAAACTAAATTGTGTTGAGGCTTAACTGGGTGAGTAGAGTGTATGACTGCTTGTAGGCTTTCAGCTTGACATGGCTTTGAACGGAAGTTCTGAAATAGGACTTGGACCAAAGTAGATACCACCATGACACCAAGCTGTGTGGTGTGGTGACACGCTGGAGGGAAGGGATGCCATCCAGAGGGACCTGGACAGGCTGGAGAGATGGGCCCATGCAAACCTCATGAAATTTAACAAGGCCAAGTGCAAGGTCCTGCACGTGGGTCGAGGCGATCCNCTGTGTTCAGATGTGGGGCCCCCAACATGAAAAAGACCTGGACCTGTTGGAGAGAGTCCAGAGGAGAGCCACAAAATTAATCAGAGGGCTGGAGCACCTCCCCTATGAGGACAGGCTGAGAGAGTTGGGGTTGTTCAGCCTGGAGAAGAGAAGGCTCCGAGGAGACTTAATAGCAGCTTCCAGTACCTGAAGGGGCTACAGGAGAGATGGGGAGGCACTCTGCATCAGGGAGTGTAGGGAGAGGACAAGAGGTAACGGGTATAAGCTGAAGGAGGGCAGATTTAGACTAGATATTGGGAAGAAATTTTTCACTGTGTGGATGGTGAGGCAGTGGCCCAGGGTGCCCAGAGAAGCTGTGGATGCTCCATCACTGGAGGGGTTCAAGGCCAGGCTGGATGAGGCTTTGGGCAACCTGGGCTAGTGGAGGGTGTCCCTGCCCACGACAGGGGGGGTAGAACTGGATGATCTCTTAAGAGATCCTTTGGGTCCCTTCCAACCCAAACCATTCTGTGATTCTGTGATAGGTAAGTGGAGTAAATCATACTGGAAGATACAGCTCATCTGTTGTGTCATTTTGAAATCTTATTTTATGTTAAGTCAGGCAGATTAGTAGCCTCATACAAACTCTGGTCTTTATGATGTATTTCAGGATATTGGATTTGGCAACCAGAACATCCCAATGTAAAAAATTTACATAGTAGAGAGTCTAGATTAGGGATTAAAATTTGTTGAACAGATTTAAAACTCTAATTATCAATGAAGAATTGTGATTGAGTGGTATGTTTCCCTGGGGTGGGGAGAGGTAGGCATTGATTCTTTATCTTGTTTTGATTTATTTTTTTGTTGTTGGTTTATCTAGAGGAAACCAGAAGTTTTCCTGTTAGTTTACAAGTGAATCAAATGTTGGAAAGGTACAGTGAAGATAGCAAGAGGTCATATAGCAGTCTACTTGTATTTCTTAGGAAGCAGGTTGGTACTGTTCATGTTGAATACAAACAAAATACATATATATACATTTAGAAGTCAGAAATTTAGGGTATGTTCATGCTCGATTTTTCTTTTGTGAAAAATACATTATAGATGCCTATGGGATAATGGGTGTAAGGAGTTGTAAGAATATGTGCTTTTAAAAGGCAAAAGAAAGAATCCTATGAAATACTATGCCTCCAGGATGAATTTCTGTTATAACAGTGAAGAGTCAGAAAAAATGGCACTTCATAAGCCTGGGTGGTATTTTGTACTGGCAGCATGTGATTTGAGGATAGTTGGACCGTGACTATGACCTGGTATGTAGATTCTGTGTTTGAAAAAGGAAGGCAAAGTTGCTGGCCTGTTGCAAGGTATAGTGCAGTGTTAGGAGACAGGGAAATGGAGGGGAGTGTGAAGAAATAACATCGTGCTCAGAAAGACAAAAAAAAAAAAAAANAAAAAAGAAAATGAGAAAAAGCAAGCTGGTAAAGCTGAAAATGTGGAATGGACAAACATGGGAGAAACAGTACCGAAGCCTTGAAAATAAGCTCTGAAGATAATGCTTTTAATATTTTGATTTTTTTTTTTTATTCTGGGTTTTGTCTTGAGCAGTTGAGCATGATTTTCAGGCAAAATATGCCATCAGTGTACTGCTGACACATCTGATCAAAAGCATTCCTTTGTGCCCCAGTGACAGGGTGGAAGCAGAGCACTTACCAGCCCTGTGGGGAGGGGGGGTAGGGACAAGTGTGGGAGGGATCAGCCTTTAACTAAAGGTACCCTCAAAGTCTGTAACTTGGTTTTTGAGAGAGACTGGATGCTTAATGTCTTCTGAAAATCAGGCCTTTAGGATTTATCTCTATGCAGTCAACAACGAATGCCAGGTTTGTCATAAAATGTAGTTGTGCTCTTTTGACTCTTAAAGAGGATCTTCAGGGTCGTCTTATGGCTTATGTTGGATTGTATTTTTCAAAGGAGTGGAACTTGCCTATATAAAAATAACATGTTAAAAGAGTTCAGCGTTGTCTGGTCTCAGATCTGAAACAGCTGAGCTATAGATGACTTCTAACACTTCAGGGTACAGCACCACTATGAGCTGAGGTTAATAGATCAAATTCCTAAGTCGGTCAGTCTCTGATTCATCTTTTAAGTGTTGCTTCAGGTCTTCAAAGTAAGCCAAATTCCCTACAGCAATAAATGTTTCTACTTCTCTGAGCATACCGAACAAGTAAATAAGTCCAGCAGAATCCAAATGCAATTTGGCAAGGCAGGATACTGATGGAAATACTTGCCAGAATCACCTTGGCAAAAGCTCTTCCCTGTTTTCAGTAGATTTGGAATGAAATCAGACAAAATCTCATCTCTCTCTCCATGGGAACCTTGGTATTCTCTTAAATACTGCTACTGCTGGGTGAATTGTGTGTAATGAGTACAGCTGTAGAAGCGCTGGGTGCAGGGTGGTTTCCTTGCACAGTGTCCCTCATCTTTGAGCTGTGAGAACTGGCTTATCTGAATGATTCCGCTAATATGGCTGTGCTCGTTAAATAAATGGGAAAGGAGAACCGGCTGTGACTGTAAACGTTACAGTGAAGGAGGGACAATACTCTCTCCAGTGTGTAAAAGTCAGTAGCTGTTCTCTCTAAGTCTGGCCTTGGTGCAGGTGTGTAGACAGAATGCACTCCGGAGGGTTCTGGGTTAACAGCCTGGAGATAAACATTCTTCTCTCGGAAACAAATCCCAGAAGGTGGAGGAGCTAAATAATAACGGCAAGAGGTCTATGCTAATATCCTCTGTTTTTTTTTTTTTTTTCTTCAGATTTACTGTGGTGCTGGTAGTGGCACAAATACAGAGAAGACGCTACTGTTTTGGTTCTGGCTGTTTGCTAGCAGAAGGGAGGAGAGAGTTTGGGGCATTAGTTAAATTTTACAGGTATGCATGGCAATAGGAAACTTCAGCAGAGTGGGAAATGTCATTTTTACACTTTGTTCAAACAGTGAGCAGGTAAAGAAAGAGAAACAGATGATGACAAACAATAGTGTTGGAGGCAGGGGATGAATAAATTCCATTCTAAACAGAGCGAGAAAGCTGACATGGAATTTGAAATCTGTCATAGGTCTTCTTTCCTCTCCTATTTATTTCTTAACTTTGCATTCCTGACCTGACAGAGAGCAGAATATTCAGGCTGTAGCAAGATGCTGGTGTGGCCAGTAATGATGCCTAAGATGGATGTTTGAACCAATTTAGATGCCAAACATTAGACAGCATCTCCCTCTGGAGGTCTTTAAAGGCATCTCTGTCTGTGCAGGGAACTTTGTACTTCTTTTATTAAGACTACATCATTACGTTCCTAAACCTTGGAATTACCCTGGATACTCTAGTTGCCTCTGCCCCACCCTGCATGTTCAGTAAAAATACAATATATAGCAGAACCAGACTGGTCACTGTGTGGGAGAACTAACCTGTTCTGCGTGACTGGGTTTTATGTACCGTACTAAAGAAAAGTTGATTAAGGCAGTCCATGCAGGTAGGTTACATAGATTTTGGAAAAAAGGTTTTAATTTTATCTTCTGGCAAGTTAATAATGGATCTAGGCAAGAAAATACATTTGACTGCGTCTGTAGAAGATGGGACCCTAAAGAAGTGATTGCAAAGGCCGAATCTCTTACCTAGCACCAAAACCCCAATAATGAAGAGGCTAAGACTGTTCTACAGGTGATAGCTATCTTCATGTCTGTTGACAAAAGAATAAAGGATGCATTCTGTTCATGACTGATGAAAAACATTTAAGTTTTCTACTTTGACACCAAGTTTCTGTGCTTTCTTTCTCTTCATAGTCAGTGAAGATGAGTTGGTAGAATCAGTGGGGTCTGGATAGCAGCCCTCTGGTCACCTGCCTAAACCTAGTGCCAGTTAAGATCTCTAAAGGACTGGTAAAAAATGCATAATGCTGATGGAAACAACCTGAGACCTGGAGGGTTTATAACAGAGGCAACTGGAAGTGAGGTGGAACTCCCAGAATGTTAAAACTGGCAGGAGATACCGATGTCTAGGTATCTGAATTGCTCCCAAAGTATCTGTCGATAAGCTGAGTCTTTATGGCTTTTTTGACTGTAGGGGAAGTTTATGTGGCTTTATATGGTTTAGGTGTCTCGTCGAGAGTTAAATCCTACCCTAAATGTCTTTGTCCTATTCTTCTCAAACCTGTAAATAGCCAAGCATACCTGTCTGGATAAAACCTAAGAAGTTCCCAGAAGAATCAGGATTTTGCCTGAGAATGTCGAAACAGAATATTTTTAATAGGTCCCTGCAGCGTTACATTGCGGTGAAGTGTTGACAGTGTTCAAAGACAATCTGCCATTTCATTCCTAGAGTCTCTTTTCCCTTGATAAGTCTCTCGGGACTCAGTATAGCTTTTATTCTTTTTGAAGCCCTGTTGTCTAATTCACATGGATGCTTTTCTCTAGATCTATGCAGAGCACATGGGAGCTTCGTGAAGTTGCTAACACTGTGTTTGTCCTTTACTATCTGACAGTCTAAAGACAGGAAGCTGAAGGGTTTCCATTTCAAGATGGATCAAGTGGAGTGTAATGGAAACCTGTAAACAAGAAGTCTGATCTCACCTCTTTTTCCCCTTAAGTCTGCACCATAGCAACTATCTGCACAGAAGGATTTCGTGTCTTGTATAAGGAAATCTGTAGAGAAGCTTGGTGGTTCTTTTGTTCATTTGTCACAAAGATGTTATATGAACGTATCTGGTGCTGCCTTGGAAAGCTGGGTGTTGCATTCCTGGGAGGAACTGACTGCAGATACCAGCGTTGTTAAAGATCTTATTTTTCTGTCACACTTCCTTCCATGAGAATCCCATTGTAAAGGAGCTGTGAACTCATACTGAAAAAATAATGTGCCTGTTTTCTAATCTGAGGATTTTTCCTCCTCAACAGGAGGATCTGCAGGTTTTCCACGTGTTAGTTAAATGGAATGAAATTGGTAGCTTTAGGAAAAGGAGAATAGGAGTGTTTCAGTAGGAAGTTTGAATAATTAAAATTTGGAACTGCACACATTTTTGCCTCAGGCATTTTGCAGTTGCTGCTTACGAGGCCAGTGTTATTTTGGAGCGACTTGGATCTTTTGTTAGTATCGCTGATTTAAGACTGGTCTAGCCCTTATACTGGCAAGTGGACGTATGCTGAGGGGCCAGCTGTTTCTCACTAGGAAACAGACAAAAAGCCCCAAGCATCAAATAAAGGTATGGAAAGCATCTTCCTTGCTGTAGTGTCAGCTGGACCCAGTTCTAAGCCTGTCTACTGCTTTTCTGTGGTTATATGTGGGGTTTTTTTGTCACTGCCAACTGACCGTTTGATGTTCATGAAGGTGCTTGCACAGCAAGGCTGAAGCTTCCCTGTTCCTGCCTGGCTGCTACCCTGAGGTGTTCAGAAGTGCATTATTGTTGTCTGCAACGTCTCTTGACTGTCTAAGGGTACTTATTCATCATGGCTAAAATAGATTTGAAAAGTTTCGAAGAAGGGTGTCTGGTTCTTTAAGTTCCTGATGTTGTGGGGACATGGGTGACTAGACTTGGTCCCAGAATTGTCAGTGCTTCTCTTGCAGAGAAGTTTTCTCAACTGGGGGGAGACTACACTTGCTAGGTGGATTGACTTCCGAGACCGTGTTGTATGCAGATATGCGTTCTCCCCATGAAGGCTGTAGAGGAAGCAAACGTTCCTGACTGCTTCTGTAGGATGTATGCTGTCTGTTTTAGATACCAGTGAAATATCTTTGCTCCTAGAGAACCCAGTAGCTCTAAATAAAACTTGTACAGTTCAGCTTCTAATGTATGGATACACTATTTTTGCTTTGAAAGGAAGTTGTTTTTAACTTCCTAAAGATGGTTACATGGCTTCAGCAAATCTGTTCTGTCGTGTGAAATACGTGAGTGGAAACAACATGTGCTAAAATTGCGTCATGAACTAAATCAGGGTTGTGACATACATTGGATATTGAGAAATAGTCTGCGCTGAAGTTTAGTTGCTTACTGAAAAGGATGTCTGAAGGTATAAATCCTCTAGTTTTCGCTGTAAGGAATAAATAATCTCTCCGATTTGATTACGTTTTGACAACTTTTTGCCTTATGTTGCTAATATTATGTTTTGATTTGCTGGAATTGATTTGCTGGAACCAGTTTTCTCCTCTTAGGAGAGAACTGTCAGCTGGTGGGATGGAAGTTGCTCTGAGCTGACCAAAAAGGTAGCTAGTATTCCCTGAATGCAGTAATTTCTGTAGGCTACTGTATTTTATGTTTTTCTACTAGGATTTGTTTCAGAGCTCATTTTAAGTTTCCAGTTACTTCAAACTTAAGAGTAAAATATTTATATTTTAGTAAACAAGGTGCATACTTTCAAGTCCAGTCAGAGAAATTACTGTTGTTGCAGTAAATTCTGCTGCAGAAAATGTGTCGACTCTCTACCTTTCTATAGAATCTCAAAGACATGATGTAAAACTGAACATCGTTCAATCTTCACTTTCACATTTATAATTTCAGAATGGTAGATCTTATTGTTTTAAAATCTGAATTTAACTTTCAGCTTCCTCTTCGGTTCCCATTGAGCATTTCTCAACGTCGCTGTTGTGTTTCTGGGACGTGTCACGTTGCTGGCCTCTCAAGAACAAAGTTTGCTGGCACTGGAATGAACAGCACCAGGATGTCTATTATGAACAGGGTGTATATGTTACTGTGCTTCTTAAATTTGGTTTTTGACCTCTGCTGAAGTGGCTAATGGTGACCACAGAATAGTTTCTGACGCTGTCCTGCAGGAGCTTCAGTGCAGTTTGTGCAAGGCTGTGAGCAGGCAAATGTCAGTCAGTGCAGCTTTGAAGAGAGAGCAGGGTGTTTCTAGCTAGAAACATGCCAGGATAGGAAAGAGAGTAGACATCATGGCTTTGTTTAATCTCATCACAAGGCACTCTGATTACTTTCATAGCCTCACAACGAACGGCCTGTGTGGCACTTGCCATCAGCCCTCTCTTCGGGTTTGTGTGGAGCACAGAAGGTAAAATCAGGATGTTGCTGAACCCTGCTTAGCATGTCAGTTCTTCGGATAAGACCTGAATTGCAGCAGGTCAAAAATATCTCCAGAAAGGAAGTACCCAAGCTGCTTGCTTCTCCCTTTAATACTTGGCAGGCTTTCACTTAGTTTGGTCAGGAAGTTAATATGTGGTGGTAGTCGGAGAGGTCACTTACATCAAGCAATCTGAAATACTAGCTGCCTGCTCTCATCTTTAGCCAGGAGGGGCACAGGAAGAACTGTAGGTGGTCCCTTGAGGTGTTTTTGTGTTTTTTTTCCTATGCTGCTTCTAAGATTTCTTGGTGTTGTAAGACTTGGGAAAGAAAGTGAAGCCTCTGTCCACTGTTTGATGGTTGGGTCTAGAAGGGGTTTCCTGCAAATTACTTTCTATGAGAAGCAGCCTGCCAATTTTTGTAGCAGGGAGAAGCTCTGGGTGAATGGCACCGTTCCAGGTTAGCACAATGATTCACAGCCCTGAGCAGGGCAACAGGATGCGATTTAGCAGCCTTGATAGGGGAGGAGGCATGGAAAGTTTTAAAAAATATAATTTCCATCGCCAGGCCATTTACTTACAAAAATTCTTAGGCTGGAGCCTGTCTCTGCCCTTATCTTCTGCCGTTGACCCTCAAGTTTCTTCCTTCCTGTTTCTCGGATGCAGCCTGGATATCCACGTTGCCTCTGACTGACGCTGCTTTGCCTCCTGCTTCCTACAAGCCATGTCTGTCATAGTCATCAGCCGTGTTGTAGGGCTGGAAGGGAGGTAGAAACAAGAAAAAACTGTGATGCGTTTTTCTGTTATGCCTGCTTGCCTTGTCTTACACATTGACGTGTGATGTTACAGGTTTGATTCGTAGGCAAAGTGCATGCTGAGAGCAGTGCTCTGCTTCATTCCTGTGTTAGGAACTGAGAGATGAAGACCACTTCAATTACCAGATAGATTCGGTTTTCCGAAGGTTATAATTCTCATGAACTTTGTGTATCTTAGAGCTTATATTAATATATCCCTGCTATTGGATTATAGTTGTCCGTATTTATTTGTTAAAGTATAGAGTACAGCATGTACTATTTGTGATGATCACTGTATTGTTCCACTTCCTTAAAATAAATAAAATAAAAATAGACTCAGCAGCATGCTAAGCTTGATGCTAATTAAATAGGGTTGTCAAAGTGCATATATGAAGAATTACAGATGGTACAGAACCTTTGTAAATACCTCAGCTGCCCCTGCCTTTAGACTGCCTCAACTTTGTGAAGACAAAGTTTTTCAGTACATTTACAAAAAAAAAAAAATCAAAAAAACACAACAAAAAAAGTGTTCCTTTATTTTATATTAGCACTGCTTGGGCAGCAAGAGGAGAGGGAGGGATGGAAATATAGAACTGTTGCTGAACTGGTACCTTTCAGTTCCTTTGTTCAGCATCAGATTTACTTTAACCACAGTAAAATAGATGTGTTTTTTAAAGAAGCCTCCATGTAACTAAAACAAAATGTATCAGTGTTTGACTAATGCTTAATTTACTGCTTTTTAATGAAAAAATGTACTGCTGCTCTTTTTTTTTTTTCTTCAAACTATTTTTGTTCCAAAGTATCAGAAACTTTCCTGTGGGTGATATCGCTGTTTCTGTAAACACTGTCCATGGGCTGGCTCTGGGACTCTGTTCAGAGCGGGAGTTGGGAGACTCCCTTCCAAGGGAGGAAATGGGCTGATGTGTTAAGCTCTTGCTGGAGATTGTTCACATCCACAGAAGCTATATCCTCGGCAGGAAAACAGAGCCTGGATTTGTGCCACAGCGTCTGTGATGTTAAGGAGTGGGAGAAGCTGTGTGTTCCTTGCCTGCTTCAGCGGTGATCTGCTAATTCAGGGAAAGAGTGAGAAAACAAAGTGGAGTTTGACGAACTTTAAATGCGATACTGAATCCTGTTAGCACACAGAGGGAAAAGCTTTGTATTGCGAGGGTGGGGGGAGAGGAGCTATTGAATTTACCTGAAATCTATGCATTGGGAAGAGCCAGATCAAATGGGATCTGGATCCGTGCCTTGCTTCAAATACCTCTTCTTTGCCAAACAGAAACCTCAGCTGAGTTTCTGTAAAACTGAAGCCCTGCTTGTTTTCATCCTGCAGCAACGGTTGTTTAATACAGATGAGCAACTTGATCTTCTTGGGTTGCTCACATACCATAGTGATGAACCTCACCGAAACACTAATAAAGAAGTTTTAAGTTTACTGCCTATTTAGAAGAAGAGAAGGTCTGTTCAGGTGAGTTTTGGTACTATCTTTATGTTCAAGCGGTGAATTTAAATCCTTTTTTCGGTTTCAGGGTTGCTCAGTACCTATTACTCCTCTCAAATTTTTTTCTTTCGTGTTGGTAATTTGGCAGCCTGAGCCTAAAATGGGTTAAATGAAGTTATAAGTTGTCAGTCAAGATGTTCAGTGTGACTGCAGCATGCAGTGGTGCTGAGCCCTGTGGTTTCCGCGAGATCCCCGACGTAGTTCAGGATTGCCATGGGTAGGTGCAAGGGGGAACCATGGGGCAGCGCAGCACTGGTGGGGCTGGTAAGGCTGGAACACCAGTTCCTTGCTTAAATCTTCTTGGTAGGCAGCGTGAAGAGGAAGGAGGACTGTGAGGGAGGTTGTGGAGTTGGAAATTGCATTTCTGTTAAGACACAACATAGAGGAAAACACAAATAAAGCTTAATAGAATCTGCAAGACTGGGTGTTGGGCTGGGTCTGTGGAGCTGCAAGTCTCAATGATGTGTTTGAGTTGGCAGGCATATTTTTATTGAAGAGATGGAGAGATGAAGAAAGACTTCATATGTACTGATGGACACAGATTTGGAACAGAGGCAGTTTTCTGGACCATGTTCACATATGTGGCAATTTTTTTTTTTAATTGCAAAGTATATCACCCAGAGACTGCATGTCCAGAAGAGCTTTTCAGGATCTCCACTTTAAAAACAATTGGAGGATCTTCTGATAGGGAAGAAAAAAAAAGGGAGAGAAAAAAAAAGAAAACCCAGTCTGGACTGTCCCAGAAAAGGTGATTGACAGCTCAGAATGCATGGTGATAGAATAGCCTTTAGATAGATAGATAGTCTTTGGATTTTGGCAAGAACACTGTTAGCTAAGTTAACCCTGAAGAAAGTCTAGGATGGAAATAGAAAAGTGAACCTTGAGGCAACTACTGTGCTTGGAGTTCAAATGAAAATCTGGTTAGTGAATGAAGAGGTGAGGAGATGGAAGGAGCTAAGATGTAGAAAATAGCTGAGGGATGGAAATTCCCTAAATAATGCCTACTTTTCCACAAAAGTTATTTGTAAATCCTTTTTAAAAAAAAGTTAAAAACAAATTAACCAACAAAACTCTTTTAACGTGGCTATAGTAACTATAAGCATTAGCAATAGGAAGTGCTTCCTGCATTGCTTAATTCTTGCTCTGTGAGTTTAATAGCACTTTTAAACCAACAATGGCAAGAAAAATTGACGGTACAAGTCTTTCAAGCATTGCATCAAGCCTCATTCCTACTTGTCCATGTAAAAATGACAACATTTCATTTCCCTTTCTTAGAAATTTTTTTATCTAGAACTTTTTTTTTTTTCTGTAGAGGAGAAAAGGTGCATCCATCATAGTCCATCCGCTTGGTTGTGCAGGTACTGCCTTGTGACTGTTGAAATGCCAGCGTCTATCCAAGTCTCACAGCTGGAATGCCCTTAGCAGCAGAGGTAGCTGCCTGGTGGGTGTAGGGGAAATGTTAGAGGCTAACTGAACGTAGTTTAGGTAATTTAGAGAAGAATGCAAAAACCCCTTTGATGCTCAAGGGTGAACTTTTAATTTAAAGATTTTAGGAAATGAAGTTGCGCTAAATAGTAACAGGCTGTAAGCTTCTTTCTACTCAAATTTTGCTGCTGATGTGAAATCTTAAGTGCAACTTTGCAGTTTTGCTCTTGCAGAAACTGAAATTCTTCTTTCCCTTCTTAAACTTTGATTTGGAAGAAGCTCTGTTTCCTAGGGAAAAGGTGCCAGCTGTTCTATTGTTTGGGCAGTGTGCAAGCTGGCTGTTGAGTCATGTACTCTTGATGCTAGTAATGTTCTTGAGATTTCCTGAAGAGGGAGTGACTGGAATAGTGCTTTTCACCTGGGCATATCGAACTCAAACTGAGCAATCAGCACATTTAAAACTGAGGCACTTGAGGCTGGTTTTTGCATGTTTTGAATCTGCAAAAAGCAGGGGGAAAATGACTTGCAGAAGAGCTGCTGTAGGAACAAGTGTTTATATGTACAATATTTGAGGGAGAGGAGTTAACAGAGAGAAACTATGAGCCTCAAGGATCTTTGTTACAATTAGAGCCAAGACTCATGAGTTTAAAATTCCAGTTTAGAGACAGTGTATGAATTACCTCTTGTTTTAACCTGACAAAGACTTGCAGTTATATGGAACAAAATAGGAATTGTGCAAAGGTTTCCTGACGAATTCAAAAGCAAGGTGAAACATGCTTGTAGGTTTTATATTTAATTAAGCACTTAATCTGAATCAGAAGGAGGTTCCAGGGCTTAGTTGAGGTACAAAATTAGAGGCAGTCTTCCTTTGGACATAATTTTGATATCATGTTAAGTGGTTTGGGGGTTTCCCATGAAGCAATTTACTTCAGATTCATATTTTGAGTTTGCTGCTGCTCAACTGCTAGGTACTTTGTACTCCATCTCCCCTTCAAAATTGTATAAAGTAAATCTTACATGATGCTGTCTGCTTCTCTGTTTTTTTATTTCTCTTTTACATATTAATATTCAAGTTGTCAGACATCTACATTAAGAAAATGTAAGTGCTCAACAGAAGCTCTGTATCTGTACTTTCATTGCTCTTCCGATTTTACACAAGATGTGAAACCATGCAAAGAACATCTGAGAGTGTCGTAGGCTTTAAACCTAAGTTGAAACCTGAGAGCTGTGTTAAAACCACCCCCATAACATGTGACAGAGATGTTTCAGTAAATTTTCTTGCTAGCCATCAGTCTAAAAAGTTCATTTTCTGTTAACAGTTTTTATCTTAACATAAAGTTTCCTTCAATTATTTCATTTTTGAAGTTCTTTCATTGGACTGTAACAATATACATGCACTGAGTTGACTCTCTCTGGTAAGAAAATCAAAGAGGTTTTACAAAATGCAATAAGCCAATATTAAAACCATTAACCTGGCTTCTTATATTATTCTTGTACCTAAGAAATGGACTAAAACCAAAGTTCTCCTAATGTAAAATTCCATAGGTCAATGTATGTTTGTTGTTTTTCTGACCTGCACATTTCTCACGAAATAACAATCGGGATGTCACCAACATCCAGTGGTTCTATGCCAAGAAAAAAGGACACTAGGTAGATTTATTAATCACTTAACAATTCTTTTCTTTGCTTCTACAAATTCTGGTGTTTTCTGAGTTTTTGCTTCAGAGTAAGACTTGTTGATTGTGTTAGGACAGAAAGCTTCATCTGTCAACTAGCAAAGTTGAAAATTCTTGCTAAGACTAAATAATACAGGTTGTATTTGAGATGGGGGAGTAGTTTCATTCCTTTTTTTGATTGTTTTCAATCTATGCAGTAAGTAGCCTTTGAAACTTTTCTAGTTAGTAGCTTTAGTAGCAAAGTGTGCAACTGAATTTGGACATCAAACAGCAAAAATGTTTCTGTGCCATGTCTGTCGTGCTGAAACTAATTTGGACCATTAAGAAGTTGTAAATTTTGATGTTTATTTGCATGAAGAAATGAGATAAATGCTGCTGTTAGAATTTTCTAAGTAAAATCACCCCAGGCGGGAATGCTCTGTGGACACTTTCCTTACAACTCTTGTCAAAACCCAGAGTCGGGGACAAGGCGGAGGGAGCCTCTGCCGGAGCACAAGGACAATCAGGCCAATACTTGTTTTGCAGAAAAGCTTTACTTAGCTTAGCAACCTCATTGCTAAATATTCCCTAACGCTTTGCAGCATATTTTAAGGAGACTGAAACTATTTATGAGCAGAGGGAATGCAAGCATGTGGGGCAAAGATGCATGCCATAGCTGGAGAGTCTGACTAGCATGAGGAAGGAGGGCACTGGACCTTCATTAGATGTTCTTGCTGTCCTGCGGCAGTGGAAACTGATGCCTGTTCTTACACCTTTGTATTTTGTATTTTTTGTTGCTGCTCCATATGAAAGTGAGACTTTATATTTCCTGTGTTTCTTTCCACTCAGGGCTGATGGCAGGGCTGGATTTGAGTACCCTGACAGTTGGGGGGGGGGGATGTTAAATAAATACCCTCATCAGCCTGGAGCGGAGGGTTGAACTAGCAATTCTCTAGGCTGTAGTGACATCTGGTGGCAGTTTATATATCTATATAGTATTTGACATTTCAAAGATGGGGCTGTTATCCATACGCAGTCTGCTTGCTTTTGTATTTCAGGCTGTTCTGTTCTATTTTGTGGCTTCTGTGTGGTGGCCATTCTTCTCCCACTATCTTGCTTTTGACTCCTGTGAAAAAAAGGTTAAACTTGCTGAAACTAATGTTTCTTTTAGTTAGTTTAAAAATGTACTGAGGACCTTAATTTCAAAATTTTTTTTTTTAATTCTCTGTGTGTCTTATAGCAGCTATATGGAAAAGGAAACATTTTTATTTTATGGTTTTCCTCTTCCCTTCAAAGTGCTGCAAGGTGGCTGTTTCATGGAGGAGATGAATGGGATAGTTTTCTTTCTTTGAAGCTGGAGGTATGTACTTTTGCTAAAGGAGAGCCCTGAGATCCACCTCCATTTTTAGGTCTTCCCCATCAGACAGAGATCCTTGGGTTCCTCTTTCCATACCCAGATATATAAGTGCGTGTATCCAAAATGTAATGCAGAATGCAAGACAGGAAAAAAAAAAATTTATTGGCATGAGCTTGAAGTAGTCTTATAAATGTACCAGGTTTTTGGGGGCAATTCGATAACAAAACGTTATTACCAAGACCAGAAGTTGTTCAGTGAAGCTGTGCACCATTCCAGGAGCAGGCAGGTGAGAAGAAAAACTTGGCAATTTTGAGGGAAATGCTGCTTCATGTAGTAGGAAAACAGCAGAAGCGAGCAGTTTGAGGTCTTCACAGCTACTGCATAAGGACAGAGACAGATGAAGGGGAATCCACCAGACTCTAGCGAAGCTCTAAGGATGCCTGCCACTTTGCCTGCTCCTTCCAAAGCCCAAATCTCAATTCTTTCTTTGAATTGACACGGCGGTTGTACTTCAGGTGTTGCTAGTTGCTTTTTGAGGGGTGGCAGGTCAGTGAGAGAGGTAATTTGTGATATATTGCCACCAGGCAAGGAAGGAAGAGTTTTAAATACCTTGAAGTCTTCCCTGGGCCTGCTGTTTTTTAAGCTGTTTCCATGAGGGGGATACAGCACAAGGATTTTGCCCCTCCAGTGGGTCCCTGCAGGTGGATCAGGTCGCCTCTTTGTAGGCAGATTAGCCTTCATGTGTGCTTTATAAATGCCTTAGGAGGAAGATTTTGGAGAGCATTTTGGACTTTTTTCATTTGTAAAAGGCAGTATAAGAGGACTTACCATGTAAATAGTGCCTCATCAGTTTTGTTAATGCTATAAATATCCATAAAGTTCAGTGACACTTTCCCACATTTTGATGGCGTGTCTGGTGCAAAGGTAGCAGAAAGATAAGCTTCTTCAGAGGGCCACAAATACATGGGAAGTAGGAGGATGTCAGCTCTTCTGACAAGGCTGTAAAGGTTTAATACCTCATGCCATATATCATTTTCTCCCTGTTTACAAACTGAGGGTCAATTTTTCTTTATTTTCCAGTAATCTGCTGTTGGGTGATACAGTCGAGTGATTCTTGACTATGACAAATATTCTGTAAAGCCAGCAGTGAGTGATTTGCCTATGTTGGCACTCAACTTCTTGTCATCACAAGAAATTAAATCTCTAACTTGCTAAAAAGAGAATAGAATAGGTTTTCTTTTCAGTTCTTCCCTTCTGTGCTTTGTTGTGAGATGGAGGCGAAGGAATGGCCGCAGCCTCTGCACAGTGTGGCCTGTATTGTGCAGTTCAGAATCTCTTCCTTCCAGGTGGCGGCAGGGCAGTGCTTCCGCTGGGTTTTGGGGTTGTTGTTTGTTGCTGCACCGCATTCTTTTAGCAGCTGCTTCTTTCATGACTCTGTATTATCTCTTACAGTCATGTCCCTTGAGTGTAGGATAGCGAAGCCGAGAGGGGAGAACAGATTATAGGATCAGCTAAATAACTGTTTCACTAACACCTTGCCTTTTGGAGATCTGGGGAAGAGACTTTTTTGCAGCAGTTTGTCCTTACTGTTGTGATAGCTGTGCTGAGACCTGTGTGGTTATTTGTGCAGGTAGTGCCTTCCCTTAACTCCTCAGCTGCAGAATTTTAGCCTAGCTTTCTGTAGGACTTGCTGGCAAACCCAGTTTTATTTCTTCTCGAGTACTTACAGAAGAGCATGCTTTGCAATGGAAGATGGTGGGTTGGCTGGTTTGGTTGGTTGGTTTTTTGCTGTTATCTGGGTACCTAGGCATAAATGAGGAACTGTGCCTGGAAAGTGGTAGGCATCTATTCTGGCCAAGGGATGTGATGTATGTATACCCCCTGCCCCTCCCCAGGTATCTTACCTCAGAAGCATCATTCAGTCTTTGTAAGTACTGGTGAGAATAAAATAGTCACCTGAAACAATTTGGAAGTCAAAGGCCATCGACAGAGAAGCAGTAGAAATATAGTGGACCTGTGCTTCACGTAATCGTGTCACTGCTGCTGTGTTCTCCTGTCACTTGGTTTGAATGCAGGCCCTTCAGAATAGGAATTGCTGTGTTGAGTATAAATGCAGTTCTTACCAGAAGTTTTCCTTAAACTGTTTGAAGTTGTTATGGCTATCTGGTGGGAAACATAGCTGAAATATATGTGCAAATCTGACTTTTAAAGTCCTAAGTCATTTGTGTCATTCATTTAAATGCTGAAGCCAAAGAATATATAGTGAATCTTAAAAGTGTTTGGGATTCCATGGAAGTATGAGACAATAATATATGGCTTAGTTTTTATTCTGATTTTTCTTGTTCAGAATTTCTGGTGTGTTTTTCCTTCACCTGTTTGAGTATTTCCATGTCATTGCGTCATTTGCCTTGACAAATTTTTTTCCTCTGTGTGCTGACAGTATGTTGCCTGTTATCGCACTGGCGCTCATAAATTTTCTTAGATATGAGGCCTACAGCTCCAATAGTTCATAGGCTTCTTTTGAAAGCAGAATTCTTTCTTGCTATTAAAAAAAAAAAAAACAAAGGCAGACATTTTAGGGTTTTTTTCTTGCTGCTTTTTAGCAAATCCATGCTGTCTGAACTTACATAGTTGGGTGTGGGGTTTTTTGCCTTAAGGACATACTGGATTATCGGAGGGAGGCAATTTTTTGTTTCTATTTATTTTCCATGTATTTAACTTTAGAGAACTGCTTTCATGTTAGAGGGTCTAACATAGGTTGGCATTTTCAAAGTCAGCTGTCTGATATTAAGCCCTGAGGTTTGAATTGTACAGGGAAAATAAAATAATAGTAAATAGAAGTTCTAACCAACAGTAATAAAAGCTGTAAATCAAGATGGTATCATGATTGATCAACTGAATATAAAAAAATTTCATCATAGCCCTTAAAGGATCAAAATAGGATTTGTTAACAATAGAAATATCAAATGCCTGTCTGCCAAAGGTTGAGAGGACTGTGGTAAATTCAGTCAGAGACTACCATAATATTATTTTCCTGCTCTCTCTTGTAAAGGACTGAAGTGCTTCTGCAAGTTGCACTTAATCTGGAAAACCTTGAATGAGAAACACGAGGTCTCGGGCAGGTGTTCCCGTGGGACTTTGAAGCTGGCCCTGCCTCCAGCAGCGGCTGGGACTAGGTGACCTCCCAAGATGTGTTTGCACCAGGATTATTCTGAGGTTTAGTCCTTGTTTGTGCTCTGAGGATGCAGCTCCATGATTTTCTTTCTGCACTTTCTGTGTTGGCTTTTACTGCTGGGTTCATTGTTGAGCCAGCACCAGGCTGTTGTGTTTCGTGCCGGGTGACCTGGCACCCTGACCAGCATGGCTGCTTGATTAAAGGACAGGGATTTCCCTCTTCTGTGCTTTGTCTTAGAGATCCAGCCCAGCGCCCCAGACAGCATGTGAAATTGGTGGAGTTTTTTAGAAGAAATACATCTTCTGAGTGCAGAACTAGTGTGGGTTGTTCAGTAGCTGACCAGAGAGCTGATTTACTCATGACAGACAGCTTGAGAAGGAAAACTTCTCATTCTTGCAGGTTTTTTTGCCTTCTTTACCTTTGTGGTACATATTATTTTGTAGCAGAATGGAAGGCGAAGATGATCTGTACCTTCAGGCTTATTTCAGCTTTTCGGGCTCCTGCAAATCTCTAGAATTTCTTTTGAACAGCAAAGCCAGGCGCGCAGATACGTACTCACCCTCTTTCCCTCTCGTGCTGCTCTAGTTCTTTGTCTTGACCAAAGAGATCCCCACTGGGGATTTTTGTGACTGCAAGAACTACGCTTCTAGGTGTGTGACCTGATTTTCAGAAGTACTGGAATGAGATGCAGGTAATGGTAGAGGAGAAAATTGTACAGTAACTGTGGTCCAATGGAAACCTACTTTTTGCCCAAAGGAAACCCATTTCTTCAGAAAGCTGGCCAAATACACTGTGCTATAAATGGTGTCCATACAACGGCGAGAACAGTAGCAGTATTGGGGCAACCCTTCTATGGGTTAAGCTCACAGATAAAGCTTCTGCATTTTCAATAGCAAATTAACTTTTTTTAAAGTAGGTTGCTGTGATTCTGTAAGATGATGCAGGTCCCTGCTCATTTGCACATGTGTTTTTTGCACATGCTTTGTTTTTTAGAGTAGAAACTATTACTAATCTTCTTCCAAAGTGTTTCTTAGGTTTTACTAAAAGCTGTTTAAGTGGAATTTTTTATCTTCTGAGGATTTTGACTTTTATTTATGGTTAGACTATCTTCTTGTTATTTTGCTTTTTTACTTTTTTACTTTTCCCTCAGAAGTGATATATTTAAGGAAACTGAATACTTAATCTGTTTCTGAGAGGAAAATATAATCTCAGACATACCTAGATTGTTGTTAGCATTCATCTGTTGTTGTATAACTGAGCTCTTAAATTTACCAAGCTGTGTCTTTAGGTATCCTTTTCCTCACACAGTACTGTCATTCCTCTGATAATTAAAAAATGAGCCAGATATTGTAGGCATTCCTCTCAGCTAGCACTCTAGGATGTTGCTTTTAAATTGTATTAAAAGCTTCCAGTCCTTTGGAAAAAATACATGATGGCTTTTACTTATTGAATGCAAATACAGTTTTTCTGCTTGTTCGTTAGTGTATTTATGTGCAGTCATTAAAATGGTGAATTCTCTCTTTTTTGCAGGCACAACTTCAAGAAGTTCCAGAGTACTTTGGAGTGAACTGGCAGGAAGCCTCGCAATCCCACGGTGGCAATAACAGTGGCTGTCCTCTGGAGATGCTGAAGCTCAGTTTTATTGTGAACTTCTTTCTTATACCCCCCAACTTGTTTTCAAAGGACTTAACCTTGATTTGGATTCATATGGTATAAAATAGGACCTGCGTATTTCCCGCAGTCAGTGATGAAGTCTGTACTAGGTCTGCTGACAGTTGGTTTGTTTTTGAGAGCTCTGAGGGACAGGTACTGTAAACATCCTACACTCTCAGCTGTGGAAACTAAGAAAGCTGGGAGAAGGCTGTTTACTCTCCCTGCCTTGGGAATCGTCTGGAAGACAAGGATGGAATATTGTGAGCTCTGTGTTGGTTGTATTTCTGAAAACCTATATTTGAGCTTTTACATTATAGTGTCAGTAAACAAGTAATAGCATTAAATCATGTCATCAGCGTCTTGTGTTCTGACTGAGGTCAGAAGGGCCTTCCAGTGTGCTTGTAGCTGCACTGCTGGCTTGAGGGAAACTTAAATAGTAGCAATAATGCATTACAACACTTTCATCCTTAAGCGGTGGTTAACAGACCTGTCATACTGTTAATAGGTGGTGGTACATACAGGTTACAGTGTAGACACCCTCAGGTTGACACATTAGTAGTGTATTTAATCAAAATCATCCATAAATGTTTGGCTCATGTTTTCTAAGATTCACCCAATTCTCATTTCTGACCCAAAAGGGCTAGAAACAGAGGTTAGAAAGGAAAAAGTTGTTAGGGGACTTCAAATTTAGTTTCTTTTTGAAGAAATTCAGAAGTGTCAACACTGATTATCTCTAAATTAACTGCATTAAAGATACAAAGGTATTTACCTTGCTTTCCACTTGCTGTTCCGTGCCACTTGCCCCCCAAATGGAATTATTCTTTGTACTTTGTCCTGGCCGTTTTCCTCTTCCTTCTTCTGTTTCTTTCATTCTATTTGCTGTTAGCCAAGTAGAGCTTCTCATTTTAAATGTAGAATAAGCTGAAAAAAAGTAATTTTCCTTTTGAATCTAACTGGCATGGTCTAAATTCTCATGAAGTATAGTTTTGCAGCTCTTACTAAGCAGTGACTTTGTTCAGATTTGTTCCACTCTATTTTTCTTTTTTTCTTATATATGGGAGGGGGACACCCTTTGTGCTCTCCAGGAAATTTTTCATAATACAGTTGAATTCAAAGATCACCTTCTAGATCCTTTTGCAATAGCATTCTTATGTCTTCAGATCCTGCTGCTTCAGCTTTTTAGCAAAAGCATTTAAGTATAAAATCTTTGAAATAAGGGCTATTCTAAGAGTTTAAATATTAGGGTTTGGAAAGTGATGGGAGTAGGAAGACAGCAGGAGAATGGTTAAAAAATATGTGAGGATTTGAAGTAGTACTTCTAAGAAATAGCCAAAAAAGAACTCAAACTGTTAGGCAGAGCTTAAAAAATGTGTGTTATTTGAGGCAATAATTCTTTTTCAGGCTCTGGCTTGCCTTCCTTTTGGAAAAAGGAGTTGGAGGAGAAGCCAGAGTCCCAGGGCTGGTTAGAGTGCTGCAGCCAAGGAGTAAGCTGATGAGTGGAAAGAAGGCTGAGGTCTGGTTGTGTGGTAAAGAACACCAGGGCTTCAGGTTTGTGGGGTTTTAACTCATGATTTGTGTAGTAATTTCTAAGAAAAGCAGAGTTAGCCTCCTAAAATCATCATTTTAAGGAAACATTAGCTGTTCAGACTAGTCAGACGATAGAGGGTAGCATTTCCTAATGCACAGGGTTCCCTTGGAGGAGAGATCTCTCTGAGAGTGCTGGAATACATCCTCTGCTGCATGACAGTACTGACTGTAGGCTGTATTGTTGAGGAAAGACAACCTCCTGAAAGGGGGTAACATATTGAATCTTTGAGGTTTGCTTTGTTATATAATTTGTATTTAGGATTTGCTTTAGGTTTGGAATAATTCTTTTGTGTCAATTGGAAAAACTTCTCTCTATTTAGCGTTGCTTATTTGTGTGTTTAATAGTGAAATTCCCTTTTCTGTTTCCTCAGCGCAAGTTGGAACTGCTGGAGTCTTTCTTGTACATTCTTCCTTGGCCGTGCTTGCCTGCCCTTGTACTTGTGCTGACAGAAATGTTTGTTTCAGCTGCAAGCTAATTCAGTGGCTTGACCCTGCTGAAAACTAAATAAGCAAAACAGCTTTTATGTGGATCAGCTGAGTAATTGCTTACTCCGCCACTGTGGTGTGGCCTGAAATGCTACTGAAATTGCCAAGGCCTTCAAAGATGGCCACTTTTCTGAAGAACGAGAACAGAATTTATTCTAAATAGATTATGAAATCATAAAACAATAAAATGGCAAAATTACAGGATTTTGTATCTTTCTGTATTTTATTGATATTAAATTCTTCTGTATAATTCTGTTTGAATGCAGTCACAAGCATGGTGCTAAATTAAATTCAGATAAAATTGGTTTAATTCGTTTTTTTTAATGCCATTCGTGCTTCCCTTTGAAAGATTTAAGTCTAATAACAAAATTGCATTGGTAATAGGGAGCAACAAATAATTTTGCTACCTCCAGACCTTCAATTGTGAAGGTATCCTCTGATGTACTTGAACCACACTGAGCACTGTATGAATTGCATTATTTCTAGATCACAGAGCTTTTCTCCCCCCAGGTATCACTTGCCAAGCCAAAGGCAAAACATTATAATATTTTCTCTTGTTAATCTCAGACTTTGTAGGATTCTTTCCAGTCTATCAATTAAATATAGAGCTTTTCCACTGTGAAAAACACACTGGTCTGTTTCAAAAGCCTGTTGCCAGTAATGAGTTTTGGATTGGGTCCGTGGAGAGGTAATCTGGATAGCTACCACAGCAAGTCATCTGTGGGAAATTGCTGATTGTAGTCATGGGCTTTTTTTTTTTTTTCTTGAAGGGTGGTTCTGCCAAGATGCAAAAGTGACTCGTTCCAAGTGATTCTTGGCACCACCCGAGACAGTATCATTCTTGCATGTTAAGCTCAACACGCTGTGTTGATTATGGTTTTGGTTTGGTGTTTTTTTAATGAGGAAGAGGAAGATAGTTCATATTATCATGTTTCCTAATCACTAAACTTCAGGTATTGTAATTTTCTCCCTCTAAACTCATAACACAGAGGTGAAGCAGAATTATTTTTTTTTAAAGCTACATTTTTGATTCCATAGTCCCTCTAGGTAATTGCCTAACATCCAGTTTTGGTAATATAGGGAGTGACTGTGGGAAGAAAGAATATGTGGGAGTCCTCGGGCAGAACTGTTGCTTGTTTGGAGGTGACAGCCTGACCTTGAGGTTTACAAGTAAAATATTAGAAAATCATTGTATTAAAAGTTTCAAAGAGCTGCTAGTGAGGGAGAGGAGAGGTGAAGGGGGAAGAGAGCTTGACTGACTTGTCATGCAAAGGGGGAAAAAGAATATAATCTTGATTTTAAGTGTAAACATTGCCTTGATGATACAGTGAAAGAGAGCAGCGATTGTCCTCAATGCTTATACAAAAGTCGAGTTCATTTTTATGGAGTAAATCTCACTGTCACTGATTCTAATTCACTGCAAGAGAATTTAAAGGTCTATGATAAGATATTCTACTTTGAAGACCTATATCTAAACTGAAGAAGAAAAAAACAGAGTTTGCTTTGAATGTAAGAAGGGAAGAATAATACATTATGTAGACTTCACTCGTAACTGCCCCTGAAATGAGAGGGGGAATCTAGATTTGAATTTTCTCTGTGCTATGATTGAGATAAAAACCTGTAAAAGCAACTGTCCTTCTGCAAAATGCAAACAGGTGCAGAACATCTGCCATGCAAATATGCATTCATATGCAAACAAAGATTTTTAAAGGTTAAAAATACATTAACTTAAAATCTGAGCACACACATATTTGTTTGATTCAGATTTTCTTCAAAATGAGGTTTGTTTTTTAAAAACCTTTTTTTTTGTAAACTGATTCTCTTAAAAAGCACATTTAATTAAACAATGCAAAAGCTGAAGCTTCTTTTATTCTTGCGGGAAACTTTTGGTTCTTGTAAGTTCTGGGCTCCAACTAAGACTTACTTATCTACAGTTATGTTTTTGTTTCCTTATTTTTAACCTTTGATTTTAAGGATGTTCGCTTGAATTAAATGGAAATAAGCTTTTGTAGCAGCAACTTTATATAATGTGACAAGTGGTGTTCTGCAGGGGTTGTTACTGGGACCAGTGTTGTTTAACATCTTTGTTGGAGACATGGACAGTGGGATGGAGTGCACCCTCAGCAAGTTTGCTGATGACACCAAGCTGTGTGGTGTGGTGGACACGCTGGAGGGAAGGGATGCCATCCAGAGGGACCTGGACAGGCTGGAGAGGTGGGACCATGCCAACCTCATGGAGTTCAACAAACCCAAGTGCAAGGTCCTGCACGTNGAGACCCCACCTGCAGTACTGTGTTCAGATGTGGGGCCCCCAACATGAAAAAGACCTGGACCTGTTGGAGAGAGTCCAGAGGAGAGCCACAAAATTAATCAGAGGGCTGGAGCACCTCCCGTATGAGGACAGGCTGAGAGAGTTGGGGTTGTTCAGCCCAGAGAACTTTATGAACTTGACTAGCTTGCAGATCGTTTTGGCAAGGATGCTGCCCCTAGGTTATGCTTAGTTCACAAAGTACAGATGAATACGCATGGTGACCATAATCAAAGCATTGATATTAATGGCGCTGCTAATTAAGATCCTGTAGTTTGTGCAATTGATGAGATGCTACAGTATGCTTTGTGCTGCCTGTGTGGAAGAGCAGATCTAATCTAAATTGAACTAGATCATATTTTATTGCCTTGGGGTAATTGCATGTAGCATACAGCCTTTGAAATTGGAAGTGACAAACCCAGTTGTCTTTGCTCCTCAGAGAAGGTGTGCGTCATAGCAATAGGTTTGCAAAAACAGAAGTGATGTGTCTGCTCTTCACTGACAAGTCCTGACACTCGTGAAAAGTCCCATAGCCACGCGTGTTCATTGCTAGAAATCTGTCCTGTTGAGTTCTGGAGACCCTGGCCCTTCTGCTGACTATTGCAGTGCCCAGGAAAAGGCTCCCCTGAGGGTACCCATCACTCTGTTGAAAGTATCAGCTGCCTTTTTTGATCAGTCTTGCTGATGTTTGCATGCTCCAAAAGTCTCAGCAAGTATCCAAACAGAGATGCTTGGTGATACTACACCTTGAGAGACAAGCTCTGGTTTCTGATACTTCCAGTAGCAAACTTTATTCTGACAGTGTGTTTTCACCTATACTTAACGTTTTTCTCTCCTGCAGAAATCTGTGTGTGTTAATCCAAATGCTCTTCAGTGAGGCTTTGCTGCTCTTTAGCTCAGAGATTTGGTTAGAGCTGACCGTGTAGTATGGCTTGGTTAGGATAGGAAAGGAGAAGGACTGAAACTCCGAGGACAAAAGAAGTTGGATGGAAAATATCTGGTAAGATTTTTCTTTGAACTGCTGAGCTCTTCCGAGTGGGGGAGGAAAAGGATCAAAAATTAAGAACATTAAAGACAAATTGAAGTTGATGTTAGTTCAGGAAACTCCAGAGACAAATGAAATGGAAAGTTTTCTCCTGAAATCCCCATGGAATTTTTATAGACAGATCTAAATGGAGAACAGCAAGGATTTACTTCTTTGCAGTAACGGAATAATTATTGACAGGCAGAAAAGAAACTCCAGATTCTTGGCAGAAAAAGACATCCAGCTCAAAGACTTGAACTGAATTGATTTAAGGTCTTTCAGGAGCAAATGTAAGATTTTTATATGTACAATAGAACAAATCTGTGGAAATGTGGAGGTAGGAAATGAAAAAAGTGTTGGTTAGGGCTTGAAAATATGTATACCTGCGTCTGATTTTTCTTGAGTATTTCTGCAGGCTGGAATGATGTCTGAACATATGCCAGAAGCATTGTTTATCACAAGTAAGGTAATTACCTGTAAAGGAATATAGGAGTTCCTGGTTCAGATTGTGGTCTGTCACTTAATTTTAAAAGCAAGACTTATTTTGAGTATTTTGACAGAAATGCAATTTCTGTTTCACATTTTAATCTGAAGTAAGAGGAAGGGTGGTTGATGCTGTTAGCATCTCCCAGTTTGAGCAGTCTGAAAAGTATGTTTGAATTTTAGATGCATATAAGTTCACAGGATTTCTTGAATGCTGTGGGTGGTTTGGGCTCGGGGGTTTTTTTAGTAGGTCACGCTGTTCTTTTGATCTCTTTGATGCTGCTGGACCCATCTAAGGCAGCATTGGGCTGGTTTTACTCCTCCTCTAATCTGTATTTATGTCTAATGAAGAGGTGGAAGGGACGATTTTGCTTCAGACCATTCAGTCAAGATTCCTATGCTGTGCAAAGATTTCTGGTGAGGCCTTCAGAGGCTTTTTAATGTTGCTGGTTAGTACCGTTCCCTAGGTCTGTGGGGATGTGAGAGGGCGAGTCACGGGCTGTGTGCCCTGAGGCCCGTACACAGCGAGACCCTGGCAGGGGCAGGAGGCTGGACCTTTGTGCTGAAGCCTTCACCTCCAGCTGCCCTGCTGAATTTTAAAGAAACTTCACTGTCCTGTCCAGCTTTGTTTCCCTTTAGATTAACTCGAAAGAAAGATCAATGCATGTGGCTGTCACCAGTAGGCCTAGTTCGTGCGGCTCGGCGGGCTAAGTTGTTCTGTGATGTCTGCTCCTCGGAGGAGAATTTGAACCAACACAACAAAAGATAGGGGCAGGAGGAGAGAGCTTCACTTTTTCAAGCAGAAACATTGGCTTCTTTGTTAACTGGCTCCTTAGACTTACCTCTATACAGGCTCATTCTGGAACAGCTCTTCCCTTGCTTCTGTGGCTAGAACACGAGCTTCTAAAAGAATGTGGTTTTTGAATCATCCATTGCGTTTGAAATGAACTCTGCTTTAATTACAACAGAAGGGTTTTAGGCATAGACAAGTTCTTGGCAATTTATTGAAAACAGAACTTTTTAATGGAAATATTCTTCACTTCAAATTAACTTTTGAGAATGGTGCTTGGATCTAGACTATGATTTGTGCGAGGGCAAACCTGCAGCACGGACACTGGAACTCCAGAGGGATGCAGGAGACTGAAATGCACATCTTTCTTCTACCCAATTGAAAAATTAAAGCAAATGTTGAAATCTTGACAACTTCTACAAAACCCAACCAGTGCCCCAGCCTGTGTGTGTGTCCCCCGACTTTCTGTGTTCTCTTATTTTGGCAAGCTTTGCTCCACCATTTTTTCATGGAAAAGACAGTTTTATACTCCAAAGACCTTGACATGCAGCCTGCTTGCGAGTATATTTTCCCAATTAAGCCATCTTAATCTCTCCTTTTTTTAAGTATAGAAGCACCCAGTTATGTTTGGGATACAATTTTCATGTGGGGAAGGGAGGTGTAGGAAAAAGTCAGTCAAGAGCTGATCATACACAGAGAAGAAAGTTGAGAATTTTTCCAAGAGCCGAAAAGTCCAACTTAATCCCTGCTGATGCTGACAATCCTGTGGAGATCGATGTTCGGCAGACAGGGCTACACCACCCTGAGGCCGTGCCTTGCCTTTCACCAGCAGCTCCTGCTTCGCATCCCTCGTGCTCACCTCTCTGCCTTGTGAAGCTTGCCTGATCCCACCGAGGGGAACTGAGTATGAACTCTCAGCTGATATGTCTCCCACATCTTGCATTTTTTAGCTAAGGGACTGAGAGAAATCAGGCTGAGAAGAAGGTAGCTGCTCTGGAAAGTTCGAGAGGGGCTAAAGTCAGTATGATTTCCAGCAGAGAGAGACCTGGAAACAAGGCTGCAGGAAGGTTTAGCAGAGACAACCTGAGGACAGCTTAAGTGGAGAGGAAGCAAAGAGAAGAGCAAGCTCTGTCCTTACCTAGGTTTGCTACTTAATGTAGAGCCTCAGCAGCTGATTTCACAGAAGAAATGCCGTTAAATCCTGCACAAGAGGGCATAAAATACAAAAAGTGGGCAATGTGTATTTATGTAATCTAAAGGCAGCAAAATGTGAGACTGCTCTGCCTTTGCAGGCTCATGAAAGAGAAACTAGTAGTTCTGTACCAGGAGAGCACAGTGAACCTTTTACTGAAGACAGAACTTGATAGACCTTTAGCTTGAAACAGGCTTGTGTCCAGCTGGCAGAAACAGAACTTCTAATTGTCTGGAAAAGACCATCTGTACCTATTCTAAGTCCTACTGCATGGTGAAGGAAGGACTGGTCCTCCCACACCAGCCCAGTGAGAGCCAGCTGTGGCTACTGCTCAGCCTGGAGACGGCAAGGTCATTTGCAAAGAGCCTGCTCTGTGGTGTCGCGTTCCTCTGGAAGGAGAAGGCTTTCGCCCTGGTCCCCTGTAGCCAAAGCCCTTGCACCATCAAAGGAGGACGCTGGGAACAGCAGGGAGGACAGCCTGATCCTGAGAGGGAGAGTTAATTCATCACAAAACTGTCTTCTGGGCCATCCTGAACAAAAAGCAACATGGAAAGCAGCCAGGGATTCAAATACGTGTTACCCAAACTACCCGCATCAAATCAAGCTACTCTGTGAACTTGGCTTCTATCAAGAAGTGGTTTCAGGAGGCCTCCTTTCAACCTGATCCTTCTCCAGAGCAGCGTTGCGGAGGTTCCTTCAGCGCTGCGGTACGAAATGGGAGCTGTCCCTACTCTTGCTGGTCCCCGTGGTGCCTGGGCTGCGACAGCAGAGTAGAAAGAAGCTTTGGCAATGTGGATTTATGCCTGGAGTTTTTGTCTCTGGAGGCTGCGGGGTTGACAGAGGTGGGGGGCTGCCCTGGCTGCCTCCGAAACATTAAAGAATAATGATAAAACAGTCTTCAGTGCTGCTGCTGGCTTGGTACGACACGAATTTGCTCTTCTCCCTCAGCACTCTGTCCAGCTGAAAAACCAACCTGACATCCCTGCCCAGAGAAGCAGAAGAAGTGAAATGTTTTTCTCAGTCTTCCGCAGGGCTGGTGGGCTGGAGGGAGGCCGGTGCGAGGCCATCACGCGGCCACGTGGCCTCTCTCTGCTGAGGGACACGGCCTCTGGCATCGGTACGTGGGGTGACTGTCTTACACTGTCTTCGGGAGAAACTGGGGGTGATTTGAGGTAGTGGTCTGGTAATAACGGTCGGGTCTTAGTGCCTGAGGACATAGCTTAGCTCCAGAACTGTTTTCTGACTGACATGTTCTGTTTCAGGACAGGAAAAGTGATTTTTCTGCTTTTGTAAAATTCCCCTTAATGTGCTAGCGTCTGGGTACCTCAATCTTGCTGCTAATCAGTCTGCAGTTTTCAGAAACAGCATTTCTGTTTGCCTGTCGTGTCCGCTGTTTCTGGGGATGGGGAGAGGTAAGACCTTCAAACCTAGTGGAAGCACAGAGCTCTGGTTTGCATTTTCAGACAGAGCTCCAGCTCCAAAGCTACACCGTTGGCAGAGGCCAGCTATGTTTGCATCTTGTTAGCTCTTTTCTATTTATTTTTGTCTCCCCATGAGTACCTTCTTTGTCCCACAGTATTCTAGAAGAAATCTGTGAGGGAAGACAGCAAAGGAAAAGATAAGAATTTTATGCGAGCTGAGATGGTTTTTAAGGTTGATACAAGACTCCGAAACACTCATTTTGTGCAGGAAAGGGAAGTCTTTTATTTGAAGAAAGGTTGTGGACAATTCTAAACCTTGGAGCTTTGGGGGATAATTTATTTTGCGTTTTCAAATATAACTCAATATTTCAAGTTTCAATGTATAATTGGGCAATAAAGTCAGCATGCTGGGGAGCTGTGGATGGCTTCACTTTCTACAGTTCTTACAAGAGAAGATCGGGAACAGGCAAGGTTTCTTAATTTGCGTTACAAGGAAGCCTAGTGTAGTGGCTTGTCTGTCACTGCAACATTTCATTCACCTGCCCAGGCTCGCTCTCTCTGCATTTGACTGAGTTGCAGATGTTTCTAAAGCTTCTTTAGGATGTCATCCCATCTCGAATACCTCCCCACCATCTAAGGACCGAGCTGACAGTCATGCCAAGTGTTTACCTGTTTTCTCAAAACCTGTTCTGCAGAGGTACCCTGACATCTCTCATGTGCAGGATGCTGTATGCCTTCTCTCCCGCAGGTTCACAGGGTCCTGCACTGTTCAAGTATATCGGTAGGTACTGCTGTGGGTGCCGCTTTATCTTCCTCGTGTCTGTACACCTTCCTGCAGACAATCTAGAAGCTACAATCTTCCCCATTGGTTAATAGTATCCATGAAGTGGGTAAAACTGGAGCAGAGAAGCTCCTAAAAGTTTCTAATCCTGTCATTTTTCAACAATTCAGATAATTTTAGTGACTCATGAAAAGATTCAAGCGCCAACTGTTCCTCTTCTCCTTTCACTTGGAGAATCAGAGGACAAAACCCGACAAATCAGGCCTGAAAGGGCTGTAAAACCCCTCTAGTTGCCCAGGAAGGAGGAATAGAAGGGGATCAATTGATTCACTTGAAAAGCAGTCGCAGTTTCCTTTCTGTCCAGCCAACCTTCGTGTCCTCAAAACCACTTTTTTTTGTGATACAGAGCTTAGACTGATTTTTTTTTTTTTCAGCTTTAGCCCTTTACACTATTCCAGCAATCCCTAGTGGAAATATTTCCTTTCCTTTCATTATTTTTTCTGTGAATATTTATATAGTTATCTGGCTGTTTCCTTTAATTCTTTTCCCTTTAGACAAAACAAATTTAGTTCTTGTCATCTTACTTTCGAAGTTGTATTTTTAAATAATAAAGCAGTGTTAAATATAGTTGAAAGCAGACAGCACAATGCATCTGAGATTTCACCATAATTTAGGCTTTTGGAGACAATAGTGTCCATTTTACAAAGACCAGTAATCCAATATTATTAATTAGTCTCAGAGTTTTGAACGTTTCAAATAATAACTGTCTTTTAAAAATAATTTACTGTGTGTTACTGGACTTGAATGTTTAATTTTTAAACACTGAATTAATTTATCCTTTTGCTTGTTAAAACACTGTGAAATAGCTTGGAAACCCATGTGACATTTGACGTGGGACTTCACGGTGTCTGATGGAAAGTGTCGCATGTTCCCTCCCATCCTGCTCTGGCAATATTAACGCTATACATTCTTTAGGAAGTGGGACTGGGAAGAAGTCCAGGTTTATCTGTCTTTTCCTGGGGGAACTGGAAGATCCAGATCATGGTCTTTAGAGATTCTTAACCTCTAAAGCATTTGTTTGAATTGCTAGTAACTGGAAAGTTTAATATACTAAACATATTTCCCAAGTATCTTATTTACAGTTTGTATACCAAATGGTATCCTGCTGGAAGCTTTGACTGAGCACTCTCTCCTGGAAAGGTAATGTAGAGGTTAAGAAAGATATCATTACTAGAATTTGAGAGAGTTTAGCCTTTAGCTCAGTGATACATCTCTATTTGATTTGTTAACTACCATTTTTCACCCAGTGTTGCTAAGTCATTAACTGGCGGTATAAATAGATCTTTGGTTAGCTCAGATTCGTAGATACTCTGAAATGGAGAGTGGTGATTATGGGGATTGGAGGTTTATCACTGCTCCCTCTCTAAGACCTTGACTACCACTGCTTAAAACTTCTGAGCGCACTTCAAGGCAGAGTTACTGAGATAACTGCACCAAGACTAAAAATACTCTGAAGATTAATCTTTTCAATGGTTTGACCAATAGTTTGAGCTTTGCAAACTCATGCCTTTGGCTCCAGGTACTGGATATTTTAAAGCAGGCTCATAATGAGTGATAGAAAGTTACCTTTTCCAGGTGACATCCTAGACATGTTGCCAATAAACCTAGCTTAAATTTACTAAGCAAGTAAGCAGTAAAATAAAGTCTACAGAGGTATATAAAACTAGGGTTGCTTGGATTTACTGCCAATAGATACATGATGAGTATGATTAAGAGGCACTTTATGCTGACTTTCTAATAACTCTCTGATAAAATATGTATTTCAGGCAGTTCTGTCAGCTTTATTGTTACTTTCTAATTTTGGTCAAAAAGATTTTTATCAGATGTGATTGTTCCCTTTGGGGGTTATAGGATGCATAAATTTCTCAAGATGAGACAGTTTCTGTGATTCATTTTTCTTAGGCTCTGTTGCTTAAGATGAAACTCCTTACCAGTGTCGGTAGTGTTTCTCTCCCTGAATTCTTTTCTTAAATCTTCAGTTTTATTTAATATTACTTACAGCATAGAAAAAAATTTCCTTTCTGTATGAGTGCAAGAGGTTGGCATACTGGTTTGAATAAAGGAAGCCTTATTCTTTTCACTGTTGGAAATAAATTGGGTTTGAATTCCCATAATTTTGTTTGTATTGCAACTGAGTTCAGCCTGTGGTCGTGCTGAAAGAAGCTAAAACTGAAGCATCCTGTGAAAGCCTACTGCCCTAAAATCAAATGTATATTGGTTTATATTCATTTGCAAAATGGAAGCAATTTAAGCCTTATGTTTTTAAAATAAATATTAAAACTATGTGCATCTTGCCCATGCTATAAACGTGGCTTGCTTATCCAGCATAGGCAACTGCTGCCCTAGGCCTGTCTGGCTTCTTGCTTCTGCTCCAAAAAGGCACTGGGTTCTGATGGCTCCTGTGTCACAGTGGCCAGACCTGTGTAGATGTCACAACACTGAAGCTGGCCTCTAATGTCTAGAAATACTGTAGAGAGGAAAAAAAAATAGAAGAGTAATTGTTGCCATTTCTTGGAAATAGGTGGATGAAAGCTGATACAGGTTTTAGCTTAATTTCTTGTAAAATGCTTTGATAACAGCCCACAGAAGCAATAAGAATCTGTGGGCTCAGTTCAGACCCCAAGTACAGGTGTCCAGTTATTTACCAGCTATCCTGCCTGGGTGCAGCTGCTGCTCCAGAGGCTGTGAGTTTCTGTTAATCCCTGTGTCCTCTCTGCCGACCTTGTGCGGGTGTTGTGGTTGCAATGGTGTCTGCTGTGAGTCAAGCTGAATCAAAATCTAGAGTCTTTTGACTGTGCCTGCCCTGGCTTTACAGGTAGATCACACACCCAGCTCCCAGGTAGAAATGGTTAGGTGGCCAGTGCTAGCCCTCGTGCCATCCTCCTGGTTCCCAGCTTCTGCTCCAAGAGAACACAGGTCTGACGAAAGTCTTTTGTCATACCTGCCAGCCCTGCCCGGACAACTTGGATGCTCCACATGTTTCCGTGGCGTTAGACACTGTTTCATCTTGAAGTTGGTGCCAAAGCAGGGAACTTTGCTCTGTTACCAAACAGCCACTGCTGTCCTGTTGTCCTTTTGGATAAAAGATTCATAGGGACAAATTGGTAGCAGCCTATTCCACCGTCAGGAAACTGTATCTAGTAAGGAATGGGATTGATTTCACCTAATTTTAGAGACAAAACTCTTTGCTAGTCAACAGAGGGAGCCTAGATAACTAGCTTAGAGATGTAAACATCTTGAAAGGGTTTTGTGCTGAGGAGGTGCCTGAGATGAGAGAGATGACGGTGCCTGCTTCTTCCTTGTGACTGAAGGGGAAGCCTAGGTGACTGGTTTGAACTGCAGCCTCGGAGCGTAAATCTACATGTTATGCTAAGGAAACTATAGGCTGCAAGGGTGCAGTAAGGCGCAGCCAGGCATACTGTCCTGGCAGCCCAGGAATCCCAGTGTCCAGGGTGCTTTGTCTGATGCTGTGTCAGGTGCTGTGCTGCAGCAAGCGTCTGGGGACTCCCTGTGACACAGCAGCGTGGGAAGGAGGTGAACAGGCCGTGCTAATGATGGCCTAGGAGAGGACTCTTCCTGGGCAGCACAGGTACGGCTTTCAGACATTGCCATTGAAGACAGAAGGGTAGGTACAGAGGTGTACCCAGGTCCAGTGTTGGTAACTCAGCAAAAACCTACAGGACCAGGTGTTCATAGGCAGTCTTCTACCCGAGTACTGCTCCAGGTCTGCCTTTTCCAAAGGGTTGATTCAAAATCAGTAGAAATTCAGGACTGTCTTGAAGCTAACCTCAGCACGCCTCAGGCCATCGTGGCAGAGCCCTGGTTAGTGGTGTTTCTCATCAGTTTCTTGTACCATCTTGTAATTAAAAGATTTAACCTGAAGTATTTTCTTTTGTATTGACACTACAGCAGAGATGATAATACTTTGTTATCAGGTATGTCATGTTACTTCTCACTGGGGTGGCTGGTGCCCTCAGCGAGGTTAGCAGTGCTGGAAATGGTCTCTCTGCTTTGCAGTTTGTATTGTTCTTTTGCAGCCATGTTACCTGGTAGGTAATAATGTCACGGTTAGTTTACTACAGTTTAAGCTCAAATTAAGTCCTGAAGCTGTACTGCTATGAACAAAATCCCACGGGTAGCTGTATTTTGAATTTCCTAGCCATCTCAGACTGATAAAATAACTCTGTAGGCCTGGAAGAGTAATCAGTAACCAGCAGGTATTTTGCATCCTCAGTCAATCCACTGCCTCGTGCCTTGCGCAGGGCTTGTTTCTGCCCGTGTTTAGTGGATGTTGTCTTTGTTTAAACAGTGGATTTTGCAAAACTGGCGTAGGGTCCATTTGGTGGTTATTCGTTTCATTCACTTTTAAGCATGCTAGCTTAGCTCTCTCATCTTCTTAAACTCCTCCAGTGATTAACAGAGCAAGAGGCTCTTCCAGAGCCCTACTCACTTTATGTTGTAGTAGCAGCAGTGGAAACCAATGGCAGACCTGAAGAGCAAAGCAGTGCTGAGGACCCGACACCAACACTACAAACAGGGTAAGGGTTTTTCCTTCTTCAGAATAGTCCTAATCTGGGCTCATGGAGTGAACACCCCCTGCATCTGTAGTGCATTGAGTACAGGTACACGCCTGGACTCCATCTTCTGCTTTACTTGATTAGGGGAAAAAAAAGAAAAAAAAAGCTTTACAAGCTCTCTTCTGATCCAGACTAAAACACTAATATAGCTGCACCCTCAAAGCACCAAAGTCAGATGACAGTTCTGAATCTCTTGCTGTGGCAGTCTCCCTCTTCCTTCCTTCCTCGTGGAGCCAGTCTATGGTGACTTGCCAGCTACTTTATTGCACCAGAGTTGGGTGCTGAGAGTTGCACGGTGGCCTCTGTGCAAAACTGAGTGCAGAATCACCCCCGTGGTGGGACCATGCTTTGCAAGAGTTCTTTCAGCTGAGTTTGTCAGTCATTCATCAGATGGCCAAGCAGAATAAACTTAGCCTGGCAAATTAAAATGTGTCTAGGTACTGAGGATGGATCTCTTCGTGGGTAACATTGGGTATCTTCAGTGTAGATATCTACCTTCAAGTAAGTCAGTTGCTCTCCCTTTATAAAGAAGACAGAAAGAGGCACCATCACACCTAGTTTAAATGTCTGTGGTAGGATTAAATGATACACGACCTGAAAGTTTCAGTTTTTATCCACTGACCGTCAGGGGACTCTGAGCAACCATTGAGAGGCGCCCATGCTGTAGAAGTCCAAAGCCGCATGAGAAGCCCACTTCTCCTTTCCATATCTGAGCCAGGCTTCAGAGACGTACTTGATGATTTCTCTTGAGGGTTGTGTGGGGTTTTTGTCAGATTGAATCACTTTTCTCATTTTCTGTAATTTTCATACCCTGTGTGCTAATGATGACTTCTTTCACAAGTTTTATTCAGTTCCTGGTGGGTTTTTTTGCCTGGCCCAAACTGTCTCACAAACACATCAGCTGTCACTAGTTTTCACCCCATGATCTGACCTCCAATCCCATTAAATCTCAGAACTGCATACAGAAACACTGATGCTGGAGCAAGGTTTAATGTATGTCCTGGTGGAGGGTTGATGGTATTGATAGCCTGCAGCGTGTTATCATACTGATTATCAAACCCCTTAAAGGAATAATGAATGCTGCCTATGCTGGCTTTCTGCCAAAAACGTTCCCTTGTAATGTAAATGAAAGTACACACTAAAGTTGTTAGATATGTGTCCCCCTGCTGTGTCTGCTCAAACTGACAGTGCTGCAAAGGGCCTGTTCTTATTTTATCTTTTTAGCCCCAACGTGATGCTTACACGACCACAGATGCTTTATTTTTCACTCTGGCTCGCCCTCGAGACCTGTACAATATATCTGTGCTTAAGGACAGCTAGGAATGGTGTTACAGGGTGACAAATTTTGTAGAAATGCCAAAACTTAATCATTTTCATCTGGAGCAGAACAGGGAAATGGTAATTACATTCCAGAAACTGCAAACACCTGCATGGGGGTGAACTGCTTGTGCAGCATTTCAGCTAGCTCCCTTAAAAAACATCCAGAACACTCACTGTTGTTACTCACTCATGGCTGGCAATCTTTATTTTCTTTTCATCCTGATTCCTTTGAAGAATTTATTTAATGAGCACAAACATGTATCATGTTTTTTTTTTCTCCCATGTTCCTTGCAATGTTAACATTATCGCCTGATCTTAACTTGTAGTCTCCTGTTACAAAGAAACACCACCACAAAGCACTGCAAGCCAGGAAATGTCATCACTTTAATGTTCTGAAGAAAAAACAAATGCGTTTTGTCATTTTTAAGATCAATTTCAAGAATAAAAATTGTCTCTGATTTGTTAGCCATACATTTCTCTTGTGGGATGAGTAAGGGAATTATTTCAGGTTATGACATTGATGAAGCAAGTATATTGTTTAGTTGTTCTTATCGTCTTGGTAAGGATCCTTCTGTCCTCTGAATAAGCCATGTTTACCTAGCAAGAAAGCTGCTCCTTGCTTCCTGTCCCTGGCCTGGATCAAGGCTTTGCTTTTCTGTCTGTCCTCAGCTCTGCCTGCTGAGTCTGGATTTGGCTGTGCTCTTTTGCCTGTGTCCCGCTTTGCGTTGTGCTTTGTAATGACCTTTGTTTAATGATGTATTTTAACAGCTTTATCCACGGTTAATTTTCTGATTTTATCGGTAATTATGGTGATACTGCAGGTTTTTTTAGTTTTGCTTTTGGTGTTTTTAACAACAATGCCATTGATTAATATGTGTCATTTGCGCTCCCTTGTTCATCCCCAAACTCTGGAATTTCCCAACTCACCTTTTTTTTTTTTTTTTTTTTTTTTTTTATTTTTTTTCTTCTNACTCCTCCCAAATCTGGCTGCAAGCAAACACCTGGATATAGTGTACTGAATGAGGACACAGCACTAGTTATATTTTAGCACATTACCACCACTATTTTGCTGGCCCGCTTTGCCAAAGGACAATGATGCAATTATCCACTCATCTTGTTATTCAAGACAGAAGTGAGCACATCAAAGGCTGCCTGACCTCCACCTGTCATGTGGATTCACACTGTAACATGGCATGTTACAAATGAAATGGGATAATTCTGGAATACTGCACATGCTCATTGTGTTCAGATAATTTTGGTCAGCTCATCAGATTCCTAAAGTGAACATTGGTTACGACTGTTTGTTCACACGTAACTCAGATACTCCATATCAGGAAAAGATCTTCCCTATACCTGGTTAGCTCTCCAGTATCACTCAAATCAGAATTTCATCTCTTTAAACTTACCATCTTGCATGCTGTAGTGAGATGTCAAGTACACTTAATGTGTTGGTGGCACTGCGGAGATAAAGGGGTGGAGGCTGCCCCAGTCCCCACTAACGTGTTTTCTTCAGAAAGCGAGAAGACAATAGCATTATGATGTGGCCACCCTGCGGTGATCTGAGGAAGCCTGTGACAGGGAATATTACAGGGGCAACGAGTAAGATTAAAAAAATCCTTTCATTCCAGAATCTGTGTGCACCAATTTCTTGTGGAGTTTTCTCTGAAGCTCACATTATGTGAGCACATATGCTTCAATCCCATCTCGAATCGGGTTTGTGTCACAAACTGTGGGCTATTTCCTGCTCTTCATCACCCCCAGGTAGTTGAACTCTTTGGCTGTGCAGTCTTCTCCCTCCAGCCTGCTGACCCTGAGGTCATCCAGAGTTGGGCAGGGATGGGGATGGGGCACTCTGAGGTGCCATCGAAGAGTGACAGGCAGGGCTGACGCAGAAGACGACTCTCCTCAGTGCAGCTGAGGAGCTGGACCAGTGTGTTAACTCTGTGCTGCACAGTTTAACTACATAAACTAGCCCAAAGGGTTGGAAAAACTGTGGGGCCTGTGATAAGTACATGAAAGTCGGCATTGTTGGTGGCTTCTCTTTCTGGTTGCGTTTGTTTGCTTGCTTTTGTGTCTGGGTCTGTGCATGTTTGCCTTAATCACAAGCTAAAACCCAAATGGACCATCAGTGACTCAATTAAAAGTGGCTTCCCTGATGAACTTCTTCCCTAGTTTGTGTATTTATACAGGTTTTCTACACGCGACACACAAAGGATGAAAAGCAGGTGCTGGCAGAGTTGCTGCCTGCACTTGTCCCACTTGTGTTATTTGGCCTCGTGCCAGCCTTCAACTAGAACCAACCACTGAGGAGTTTGTCAGAGATCCACAATTCAAGGCATTTTCAAATCATCCTTGGTGAACTGTACAAAATCCACCCGAAAGCAAACTACAGAAGTACACAAATGTGTATCATTTAACATGGACTTTTTCACTTGTAGGGATCCTATGAATCCCATAAGTCGCACCAATCTTTCTGTCAGTTAGATGTTTGAAATAGCTGTGCTGCACCATCCTCACAACGTAAATACACACAGTCGCATACAAACACTCAGTTATGAAAGAACCAGCAGAGTCTGTGGTCTTGGCTATGACCTTTTACAGAGCCCTAGTACAAGACACTCCGAAGTTAGTTAAGAGACTTTAGTTAAGGTCTTCAGGGCTGTAATCATAACCCAGCAAAAAAGGGAAGAACTTCTACTGGCTTTAGTGAGCTTAATACACAGATCTGTAATGTCTAGCATGATCTATGTGAAGTCTTTTCTTCTCTGCAAATTAATTTTAGATTTCAATAGAAACAAATTTACACAAATATACAACCTGACTTCTGAGTTTCTAGTTAGTTAATGATTTCCGATGACAATCACTAGAGGAAAATCATGGAGAACTTTATAAATTAGATTCACCTTCTACAGATACTACATCAGGCATGGCATTTAGCTATCTGGGGCATTACTGAACCAAAGAAGAGAATTAAAATTCACCATCGTCAAATATTCATTGAGAATGCCCAGCTCCTTTTAAAAATAAGGTGACAAGGTAACAAACCCCATTAAAATACCAGTCAGCTGCAGCTACTGCATACAAAACATTGACGTACCTGTCTGACTCTGTACACTTGCCCAAACGTATGTTGGTGCCCAAATATATTCAGCCTTTTGTCTGAATGTATGTTAATAATACAGTAACTCCCAGATATTTCTGTTGTATTGTTGCCTTTCTAAAATCTACCTTTGTATGTTTAAGTATCCACAATGAATCATTTTGCATTGTCCCAACTAAATTCAGTTTTACCAATGCTATTTATTTTGCCCTTTTCTGCCATTTATCAAAGTGGTTTTGTAGTCTACTCATATCCTCTAAGGATGCATAATCCCTCCCAGCTTTATATCACCTTAATATTAGGTTGGTAAGACTCTCTCCACAGTTGTTAATTGACCTCTCTGGTATCCTGTTCAAAACATCCTCCCAAGGTAATGATGAAGTATTACAGTTACCTCATGTGTAATTTTTAATAAAATTTTACAGTTATCATGCTGATATACATGCAGCATTAGCTTCCAGAAAGTGATGTGGTACCCATTTTTAAATCCTTATAAAACCACGTCCTCATGAAAGAGAAAAAAAAAAGTTTCACTAATCTGTGTTGTTTAAAATGTATATAAAAGTATGTAGCCAGAAGTTATACACTTATGTTTTTTCATCAGCTTTATGAAAGTCAGTATTTGAACTGATAGTGGTCTGCTTTTCCCCAGGTCTTCTATCATTCTTCAGAAATGGGCAGGGCAAGAATTACTCTGGCCTGTGTTATGTGGAAGTCAGACTATTTGACTGAAACAGGTCGTCCTGGCTTTAGCACTTACTCATCTTCTCTTGTACTGGAATACTCTGGTGAACTGAAGTGCCAAAAATCCACCACCTTCTCAGAAATGACTACAATTACAACTGTGAGACAACTGAAATTATTATTTTTTATTAAGATATGTATCTGTTTAAGCTCTCAAATACCGCCCTAAGAAGCTATGTAAGGTGCTGGAGCCTCTTCATGAATCCTGACTGCCTCTAGTTAACAACCAGAGCCAGTGATAAGCTGCAACTGTGAAAGAAGACACTGTTCATGGAAAAATTGCACACATCTGGCAAAGCACAGATCTGCTCCACCACATCCAAAGCTTAGAGTATTCTTATCTCAAAAGCTCCAACCTGTGACCTTCTGGTCTGCTGAGAGATGGTTGCAAGTAGCATGAGAAAAATAGAAAATGATTCTATAGGGGAAGGAACCCTTTGTTCCTCCTTCAGCAGGAGGTCCATTGATGGCTACTAGAATGAAGACTCAGATGCCTTTTGCTCTGGAGGTTTCTGAAGCTTTGACTTTCCATACGGTGGGAAGATATACCAGGGCAAACACTGTTAAGTAAATGTCCTGTTTCTTAAATCCTTCAGTAAGCATCCCTAAATGACCATTTCCAGTACTGGAAGAGTGGGCAAGATTGACCAATTCGTGTAAGATCATCCTGTTGTCCCATTATTATGGAACAGGGATCCACCTCCAGTACCAGGGGGGGAAACAGAGGCAGGGGGTTGGGCTGAATGTTGGAGTGGGGGTCTTGGCTGGGACCAACAGGTTTCATCTTGGACCGAGGGGGAGCAGCTGGGTCCTGAGGCATGATGGTGACTAAGGGGGTGTTGGAAAGGCTGAATGGGCTTCATCAGTCTCCATGAAGAGCAGAGGAAGAGGAGAACTGTCTTGGCTGAGGCAGGTGACGGTGGGGGGAGACGGAGCCACAGGACAGGCTCGTAAGAGCCCTGCAGCTGTGACACTCTCTAGGTGAGCAGCAACTGCCAATAAGCAGAACCAAGGCCTGACAAACAGGATATTCCTAGTGATTTCCTGTCCTTGGTGTCAGTGTGTACAGCTCGTACACTTCACATGAACCTGGAGGAGGGTTATGTGTGAGAGTGATATCATCCAAGTGTGATGCTGTGGCAACTCGAGTTAAAATGGTCTTTCAGTTTACAGAGAGTGGATTGGGAAATGAGAATATATAGATGATATCGTCTCTCCACTGATAATCCTGACATCCAGTTAAAATGTTGGTAGCTGCACCTGAAGATGATGCTGAAACATTGAAGCAGCAGCAGAAAAAAAGGCACAAAAATGAGTGAAGAAATGGGGAAGGCAGTTTATGGCAAGAGGCTGAAGAAGCTTGACCTGTTCAGTTTACCAAGAGGACGGAGATGACTCGATGATAGTGCATGTCTTTAGGAGCAGTCAACACCACAGAGCTGTCTTCAAGGGAAAAGGCAGAAATCTGTGAGTGTGATCTGGAGCCTGACAACTCTGGTTAGAAAGGAAGAACACATTTTCAATCATGAGGGTAAGAGCAGCCACTGGAACAACGTTCTAAGCCTTCAGCTCATCAGGTTTTCACTCCAGGCAGTGTTTCTCTCCAAAACGCATTCTCTAGCCAAATACAAAATGCATTGCCACTGCCCCTGCCAAATCCATCCTTGGACGTCTTGTCAGTTTTATCCTCAGACTCTAAGGGGTTTTTAGGAGCAGCTCCAACTGGCTGGGTACCATGCTGTTGCCCCCTCTGGCACCCGCACGCTCCTTGAAGTCCACCTCACTACAGCCCTTCCCACGTCTAGGGGACAGCCTGTGTTTGCACACTGCTGGTAACACGCCTGCTTCTGCCGCCGGATGAGCGTGTCCTTCACAGACCGCTGCTCCCAGGCACCTGCCATCCCCCCTCCCTTGAGAAACCCCCGCATCCACTTGTTTGTACTGTAACCCTTCGGGGGACACCAGAGGAGAAGTCCCCTCGGGATGCGGCTCCGCGGAGGGGCCATTTCCGCACGGCTTTCCCAGGGCCGCCCCAGCCCCGCGGCACCGTCCCCCGGCTGCCCAGAGGCCCCGCACCCGGGCGAGCGGTGCCCGAGGCGGCGGCGGCCGGCGCTGGGGCACCCCGCACGGCTCCGGGGGCCGGTGCCCGCCGCCAGGGCGGTGCGGGGCGGGGGACTGGGCGTGCGGGTGTGTCTCCCGTAGAAACCCCGGAGCCTCCAGCTCCGCCCT